>WWET01002005.1:32953-45723 GCA_011038615.1 Limnodynastes dumerilii
AGACACACACACACAGCCCCTCCACACCCACAGAAAATGATGGGAAAATACAAAAAGAGAGAAATAATGGCTGTAGAGTGTGTGCCACGGGGCCCCCTGTTCTGAGGGGCCCATGTGCACTGCACACCCTGCACCAATTATAGATACACCAGTGACTTCAGGCCATGATTTGCATTACATCCCATCATTAAGTCCTAATGCAGGAGATTTGCCAGGGATTCCGGGAGCAATGGGCACATTTTCTGAGTCTCCAGGACATTCTGGAAGATTTGCCAACTCTTGGTTAGTAATCATGTGGATGTCTAGGTATCGTGCTCCAGTGATCGCCTATCATCATTCATCTGATCATAGCTGCCGACTCTCCCGGAATGTCCGGAGGACTCCCGAAATTCGGGCAGTTGGCAAATCTCCCACCTGGGACTTGAAGCTTGTGGTTTCCATGAAACCACGGTCTCAAGTCCTGCCCCCCTGCCTAGCAACGCTCGTTTACGAGTGTTGCTAGGGACAGGGAGAGACTTGATGACGCAAATTGTGTAAGCAACGGGTAATTGATAACCAAGGGGTGGAGCTTAATGATGCGATTTGCATAAATCGCGCCATTAAGCCTCGCCCCCTGCATGCATCTATGGCTTTTAAAAGTCAGCAACCCTGGTGTGAATGTATTCTAAACGGTAGACAGAACCCAGTCCTATAGGCTCCGGTCTGAGGATAAGGACATTTCTGCACGGCTGGGAATTTGCAGTTACACTCGTTACGTATGCACCTACAACTATCAACTGAGTCCAGCTCCAGCTGCTCCGTCCGCCTTTTACCTCTTCACTCTCATGATTCCGACTAGTTTGTATTCAAACATTTATTTTCACCTCCCACTTATTTGTCTGATTAAGTGCTACTTAAATACTGGAAAGTCTGTCACTCGGTGACTAAGATAAGGGTCTATTATGCAAATCTATGAAATTTTCCAGAGATAAAAAATAACATAAGGTCTCCTGCCTGGTTATTCTGCGGCGCTGATTCATCAAAGCGTCCGAGTGACTCAACATTTGGAGAATCGGGCTCCCGGATGAAAGGGCTAGATTGACTAAACTTCTAAAAAGGAGCAATGGAGATGCTGGGGTAGATCCAGAACTAGTGACGTCAAATCGGCATTTTGTATGTTCTGTGTATGTGTGCGGCAGATGTTACGCCACGTAACTCTGTATGTACTTAGCAGCAGCGTAAATATGTACGAAGAGGCGGTCGATCTTGCAGCACCAGGAATTACGCTTTGAAAGCAGCGGGAGACATTTAAATTGTACAGTGTGGGTGTGCTTAGATCTGGGCCGTTGCCCTTAGCGATGAGGTTCACTTCTGAGAATGGTTCTTTTTCGCATTATTCTAGCAAAAGCACCACTTTGTACAAATAGTTTCTTAAAGCAAGGAAGTATTGCTATAATAATCACAGGATCTGCTTCCCTGAGCTTGCTGACAAGTCTTGGAATAACATACACCTTATTTGCATGCGGTTGCAGCCTCCGGTCCGATGGCCCGCTTTGCGAAATAGAGACAGACGAAAGTTAACGGCTGTCTCTATTTCGAATAGGGGGCCATTTTAGATTTTTTTTTATGAATGGGTGAGTGTGTGATCGGTGTACTCGCCCAATCATTTTCACAGGCCCACTGGATGACAGCTACGAAGAGGTGAGTGTTAGGTGCTTAGAAAGGGAGGGTTAAGGTTAGGACCATAGAAGGGAGTATTAGGGTCAGGCTGTGGGGAAGGGAGGGTTAGGGTCAGGCTGTGGGGAAGGGAGGGTTAGGGTGAGGGTAATGGAAGGGGAGGGTTAGGGTTAGAATTAGGGGAAGGGTTGGGGTTAGTTTAGCCACTCACCTTTCGGAGCACCGTGTTCGGTGCTCCGGGGATCGATTGCAATTCCTCATCGAGGCATAAGCAATCAATATCCCAGCCAGTTCCAAATTGGCTGGAAAAGAATGTTTCTATCGAAATAGGGTCGTTCTTTACGGGGACCCTCACCCTTTGCATGGGGATGGAACAGATGCCCGTATTACAGTGAACATGAGTGAGACAAAGATAGCCTTGTGTGGATGTAGTGTGTGGAGACTTCCTCCTATATATCTACTGTTTCCCGGAAGATCTACACAAGGTATTCTGAGGGTGCTAAAGGGGACATTGGACTAGAAGGGCCAGATTGAGGGCCACGTGGGCTGAAAATGATCAAGGACTCACACCATGCTTTGAAAAAGGATGTCATACTTATGAACTGCAGTGGGAGGCCTGGAGATCTGCAGTGTGTGGGGGGCCTATTTTCAGATTGAGGCCTGTGACTGTCATCCTATTAGCCCCGTTGTTAATCTGGCCCTGTGGACTGGTACCATCGACTATTTTAATATCATTAGGGCTCTCCGTTATCTCGTGCTTTACAAATGGTTGGATATCAAGGTTGGGGTTTGTAACTGAACAGAAACAGAAATTTTGAGACTATTCAACGACGAAGCAGTTTCAAATTTTAATAACTCTAATTAAGTGGGATCGGTGTCTATGCCTCTACTAGGGTCAGAAATGTGATTGGCAATCCAATAGTCCGTTAGTAATTGCATAGTGCCTCTGTGGCTGCAGGCACTGTGTTCACACTGAATGTTCTGCTTTCTATTATGTCTATTTTTTAATACTGGTGTTTTTAGTGTTTTCATTTTTATTTTGATCTCATATTTAATCATTAATTCTGAATATTTGTTTTTGACTAGTGGGATATGTTTGATCTGTATTTGCAAAACCCCCTTTTTTATTGGTGCTTCTGCATTAGACCGTTGCGCTAGTAAAATGATCTACAATGACCTACTCTAGATAGCTGGATTTTTTACATTGTCAGGTTAATGGCCGTGGACTGGATCCACACCTCAGGAGCTGTGGCTTCCTATGCATGCGCGGTGGTACATTTACACCATCTACGTACCAGGTAGGTTTAAAGACTGCCCGGGGTAGTTTAGGAAGAAGGAAGCGTGCTAGGGTTAGGGGGGTGCAGATCTGTCTACACCTACCTTACTCTTAGTTGTGAGGTCCCTGTCAGATAAAGGATCAGTTTAACCCAGCGGTCAAACTGGACATTTAGAAATGGTGGTATAGACATTTAGAAGTGGCGGTATGGACATGTAGAAGTGGCGGTATGGACATGTAGAAGTGGCGGTATGGACATTTAGAAGTGGTGGTATGGACATTTAGAGGTGGCAGTATGGACATTTAGAAGTGGCGGTATGAAAATATAGGAATACTAGAAGAGAATGGAGAGTTATAGCTTTTCAGTTAAACCATTGGGAAAGGTGACGATATGACATACCCCTATATACCCACTCACTTCGAACCCTGGATTCACCTGTTGGTATTCTGCCGCCAGCAGGTTAAATGTTAGCTTATCAACCATCAGAGTGACGTATCGTGCTATAATAAGAATATATGTATATTGTGACGTGTTGAAGATATTGTGACAGTAAGGATATTTGTGTCATTGGGCCAGATCCAGAACTACGTGTGCCGTACGTTTATTCGCGTAGCGTATTTTCGTGCACGTAAGTTCGCTACACTCCCCTCGGCACACCCCTTGCACGGACGTATTTTGTCAAGATACGCTTCCCAAACCCTACCTTAACTTTTTCCAACGTAACCGCTGTCATACGCACGCGTACATATGGGCTGAACGAATTTACGCAGCTAAGCACGCCCATACTGTACACATTAAATACCACCCCCTGCCTACTTCATGTATTTCAGACGTATTTTCGAGTAACGTAAATTTGGCACGCCCACACGTAAGTATTTACGTGACACATACGTGAATGGCCCATACGTTCACAATTCCGCTACGTGAATGTGCGTATTTTCTATGGTGTGCATGCGTAGTGCGTTCTAAACAGCGATTTTACGTCTCCGCCACGCGTAAATTCGCTTCGACGCGTAGTTCTGGATCAGGCCCAATGTGCTTCTGGAGCTTTGTAAGGTAGACGGAGAAGGGGCATTTTCATTTTACAGTAAGGGTCCACAGAGGGAGGGAGTTCACTCCCCTTTTCCTTGTGGACCTTCCCTTCCTTCACGTACGGAAAGCGTGTGGGAGTCTAGAACCGGTCCTCTGACGTAATTAGCTGCTTAACCACAAGAGTCATCTGTAGTTACCTCATCTCCCAGTGACTACCAGTCAGTATGAACACCCCAAGATGGCGGCTGCAGGAGGAAGGAGAGGAACACGCATGTGAAACTTTTGGCTTGTTGTCAGCATATTTTGCTAATTACACATTAACAAACAAACATAGAGACTCCCCGGAGCTTTCCACCTTCCTGATTAATTTATCAACTCCTTGTGTTAATTCTCTGCTGTCTCCTAATTAAAAGCTGTGAGCGTGGAGGGCGGTCAGTGAACCGCGGAAAAAGACAGTGGAAGAACAGATGTCATGCTTGTGACACCCTCTCTATGAAGAAAGATAATGAGGGGTTTGGGGATCGTGTGCAGGGGCCTCCCTCTGCTCAGAACACTGCAACACGTCTAGGGTCAAACCATTTCATAGCCAGTAGTTCCGAACGAACCGGGAGAGAACGCCTGTTTGCAGCGGCGATCCAAACCCCATTTGTGCAATGAATATAGTCACTTAGCGGCCTTCACCGCTTTGTGCCCTTACGCCACATGCTGTACTCACATAGTCATCCGTTACACGAACCTTTGGATTGCACGCAGTTTGTTTGCGTCTTGCACGCACGTGTTTGGCACGCACGTTGCTTACCGATTTGCCTGCACCTCTGCACCTGCCCCCTTGTGGTCAGATTGTATCATTTTCTTTACCTTAACATTTCATCTTAACAGCATGGAAATTTCGGAAGCACGACAGTCTGGCTGGATTCACAAAGTGAGCCGACATCTATACTGTAATTTAACCTAGGGGTCACGGCCACTTCTAAACTCAGTGCGCCGCTCTGTCATACGTGTCTTTTCTCTTCCATCTGAACTGGTTAGCACCGCTGGCCGCACTCTAGAGAGATGATCTCTCCCAGCGTGTGGTGGCCGATATTTGGGATGATTTTCCCCTAGGGAAAGGTCCTGATATCAGCACCACACACACAGCAGAGGCTGGGAGCGATAAGCACTGAAGGAGACCATGCAGCTAGCCTACTGGCTGGCTGCAGTCTTGCTCTGATTGGTTGGGACTCCTGTCAATCTTGACAGGAGTCCCATGCGGTCAGCCTATTGGCTGACTGAACAAAAAATGTATGAATGGACAAATAAAAAATGTGAGATGTTCTGCAGCTTTCTAAAGGGCTGGCTGACAATAGTGTGTGGCACCTCAACCTGGCCTGGAGTTTCTTTGTCTGTCTGATTCAGTCACGGCAGCCAGGAGGTGGCGGTACGAGGTAAGATAATTGGACTTGTCCCCTTGGGACGATAATCAATCGGGATTATTTACCCTGTCTGGGATGATAATCTGACGTTTTAGAAAGCCGTCTGTACCACACACTAGAGCAATTATCGGCCCAATCCACGATTATTGTAGGATCGGGCTGATAATTGCTGTAGTGTGTGGCCAGCTTTACACACTTCTCACCATGTGCAGTGTGGAAAATCGTCCTTATGTCAACTGAAATGCACAGAAGATCAGCGAAACGCGTGAATGCAGATCATGGTCAGGAATCGAATTCAGGAGTCCAGAATTTAGCTCATCTCTTGCTCCAGTGAAATAAATCGCATTACAAAATGACAGGGTTTTTATTCATTTACGAAATGCGTGTTCTTCCTGTAAATACAAAGACAGATAATCAGTGACCAGATCAGCCTGTGAAGAAGCACAAGTAAACACTGCCAACAGCGTCTAAATTATCAGTCACGGGATGCACCTTCACGTATAGCCCCCAGATAGTGACAGGAGCGGGCAATTAATAAACATTGCAGTTTTGTGTCACTGCTATTTCCCGAGAGACTGATTTCACAAGATAATAATTCACACGTCTGTTCTCTGGTAATAAACATTAATGTGACGGATGTCCGGAAATGAAACAGTAATTGTATTTTCCACTTGAAAGTACAATAGGGGCAAAAGGCCTGATTCAGAAGCACAAAACAAAGGCTTCACGTGACGCAATTTCTGTACAGTTGCTCACGGATCCAGAGGAATGAGCAAGATCGGGTTGCTCCAACCTTTGCGCAATCGCGAATGTTTAGTGTATGTCCCCCAGGGACTGTGCATCATTTTTTATGTGGGGTCCTGCTATTGTCACTACCTTGTGTAGGGGATAGGCATGGGATATTGTATACAGAAGGGATCCCATATTGCGCTTAGAGCTCCGAGTGCAGCAAAAGCTTAGGGCTCAATCCGAGCGTTACTATGGGGAATATAGAGCATTATTAGGGGGAATATAGAGCGTTATTACTAGCCTAACCCTAACCTTGTGTTTCTAGCATTCTAACTCTAACCCCTCTCCGCAGCCTAAATCTAACCTATCCCTACTAGTAACCTGACCTTTACACTTCCCTCTCCGCAGCCTAACCCTAACCTACCCCTTCTAGTAACCTGACCTTAACACTCCCCTCTCTGCAGCCTAACCCTAACCTGCACCTTCTAGTAACCTGACCTTAACACTTCCCTCTCCGCAGCCTAACCCTAATCTACCCCTACTAGTAACCTGACCTTAACACTCCCCTCTCCGCAGCCTAACCCTCACCTGCACCTTCTTTTAACTGTCCACTCTCCCAGTGGTTAGGGTCACTAACCACCGCTGCCCGTCAGGGCAAAAGCCACAGCCTGTCGCAGTATTTGCCTAAATAGGGCCATTCGCCATGGTCACCATTCCCAATAGGAACATTTGTATTTCCTCGTATTGCGCCAGTGGTTCATCTGTGATTAAGCAGTTGGCTGTATCGTTGTCCAAATGTGGCCATTCGGGCCGGCGACTGCCTCCCTTCCCTAGCATATGCCACCCTTTCCCTGCCTTATTGCCGTGTTATAGCCGTAGAATTCTAATAACAGACTCTGAGGTCCTTAAGGCACTTCCCTGAACAGTGTCGTCCTCTCCAATCTGTGCTGATTAATTAGACGTTTTAGCATAAAGAATCACTTTGCGTTCCACATGCTTCATCTCCCCGATCCTCCTCATTCTCCGGAGCTCTCATCGCTTTCACGCCTTTAAGTGATCTTCATAGTGCCACGGCGCGCGTGATTCTTATAGCAGCTTCTTATACTGAGAGTCAGACACATAGCGCCGGAGTCACAGGTAAGAAGGAGAAAAAACGCAACGGATTCGCAATTCTACGCACCTAAGTTGCAGGGCAACGCCCTGGACACGCCCTCGTTTTTGTTGTACTTAACTGACTTAAGAAGGCCATAGGCAGCCTTGTCTTTCCGTGCGTAGGTCTCTTCTTAAGTAGCAAAAATATCCACGTGTGTCTGCTCCATTTAAATGCCTGCCCCCACCCACTTTTCTTAACTTCCTTCTTAACTTGGTCTTGCACGTTCCTTCTTACTGATCTTGGGGCGTATGCAGGTGTTTAGCGGTTTTTCCTACTGCACATGCGTAGTACATTTTTACGTTATCTACGTATCTATTCCTTACTTAGATTGCGTAAATGCGATCTTCAGATGTAACTAGGCCATCACGTAACTTCTTCAGGTACGTATTTCAACCCCGCCCTCTGCATGTCCCCAAGTGCGATTCACATGTCCGTGCCACTTAATCGCATATATTCTATGTAACTAACGTAAATTGTTACTACGCATGCGCAGTTATACCGTACCTAAAATACGCACGCGACTGCTCGTGGAAACGGATCTGTGAATACGGCGCTAGTCTTCAGCGTTCCTGCAGCTGTCTAGGAGGATGGATGTAAGCGAGTGATCACTCACATCCTCCTCTTAAATATTCTGCACTGCAGCCGCGACAGCGCTCTTAGGAGGAAGATGTCAGTTACTGACATCCAGCCCTCTGGACAGCTGCGGGAGCCTGTGTTTCTGGGTATTATTGTGTGTTGGGGGCCCCCACAGTTTAATTTCTCAGGGGCCCCCACAAATCTTAATCCGGCCCTACTTAGACATATGGGAGCGGATTCTCACAAGGGAGCTTTTAAAAGTCGGCGACTATTTAACGCTATCTACGTAACATTTTGTTGCGTATATTGTGAACATGCGGTCTTTAAAGAAGAAATACTTAGGTGAGAATCCGGTCCTAAATCATACCTAAGACACAGCAGCTTCCCAGGTGCGTATATTTAACAAAATGGCTACTGCGCATGCAGAGTAAAGCACAGCGTATCGGCGTTCACTCTCCCCGACACTCCCCCTGTGCGAGCGTATTTTCCCTCGCTTACGCTGGCTGAAGGCTACCCTAACTTCAGCCGGCCTAAGCAAGGGAAAATACGCTCACACAGGAGAGTATGCCCGCTAAACCCTCCCTCATTACAGTACCTCCCCCCGCCCACCTACGCTAACCTGAAAGTAGTAACGCTGGGGGACGCCCCCTCCAGCGTTACAACGGTGCAGCTACGGACGCCCGGTCAACGATCGGGCGTTGCCGTAGCTACGGCTGACAACATCTGCCCGACGCATGCGCAGATCGGCTTTTAAGCTGATCTTACGCTGCTGCCTGGCGTCTTAACGCCAGCCAGCGTAGGTCTGGATCAGGCCCATAATGTCTACGCATGCTACCTAACCTTTATATGCCTATCTTAACTATGCGCGGCCTTTAAAGCTTTTTAGGTATGAGGCGTGGTGACGTCAGGTATAGTGGGTGGGGGGAGGGATGTAGATTAGGCAGCGAAGGAGGATTGGCCATTCCTACTTAAGAGAGAAAATCATGGTTGCCAACTCTCCCAGATTATCAGGGAGTCTCCCTGAAGAGTGGGTGATCTCCCTGACTCCCTGAAGTGTTGGGCAATCTCCCTGATGCTGATTCAGTTACAGAAGTCATTGAGGTATGATGACAGAATTTAGAAATTGCATCCTATTTCCATGCATGAAGGCCTATGGAGATGGGAGATGAAGAAGTCATTGATCTCCTATACAGAATGCACAATAAATACTGAAAATATTTATTCTGTGACATTTTAACAATCAATAAATGCTGCTATTTTTATTGAGAAAGAGTTTGCCAGGCAGTGTTAGACACACCCATAGGTGGAGCTATTCAGAGGACACACCCCTTTGATTCTACAGGACACGCCCCTTTGATACTACCGGTCACACCCATTTGATAGTGCTATCACAATCTCCCTGATATTCATTTGCAAAAGTTGGCAACCATGGAGAAAATACACACAGGTATTTAAGGTAGCCTGTGGCAAGCGTAAGTGTGATTAGGTACCTAAAAATAGGTGGGGTTGGTGGAGGGGACCGGAGAAGCAGGGTTGGATACATGCATCTCCGCACCTACGGATCGCGCACTTATACCGCTTTCAGATCGCAGCCCCGGCAATATCCTGGGTTCACAGACCCCGTTTCACACTGCACGGCAGACCCGGGAAATTGAGAGACCCGGGTCTGCCCTGTCGTCAAAGCAAGGCGTAATTTGTTTACCGTTGCTCTGGCAACACTTGTTGCCAGAGCAATAGTAAAAAAAGATACACCAATCAAGTGCGTTAGGTGCTACCCTGGTTGAAAAACCTGGGTAGCACCTTTCACACTGCACCCCTACCCATGTCGGACCCGGGTCTTCTGACACGGGGTCCACCGGAAGTGCACCTTTCACATCTCCACCAAATACCCGGGATTTTGCTGAGACCTGGGTTTTTGGCGAAAATCCCGGGTATTTCATGGCGATGTGAAAGGGGTATTAATCGTGACTCCGGTGCGCAGAGCGGTGACACGTCCCCAATGTACAGATCTCTGAACATGCAAAAATGCCACATCCAGACCTACATACGCAAGCAATTTTTACGCTAGTCGCTGGCATAAATTTGCTCATTAGTATTTACTGCGCATGCGCACGGCAGACGTTACGCCACGTAACTCAGTGCGTACGGGCCAGTCACGTATCAGCATCGTAACAACGTACAAAGGGGTGTGAAAGCCAAGCGACACCCGTAATTATGCTTCGGAGGCGGGCCGATGCATTTAAATCGTACAGAAAGGGTGTTCTTAGGCTCGTAAGTAGGTGCTGCCTGTACGTACGTCAGTAGTAACGCATAGGTCTGGATCTACCCCCCGATGCGTAACATCTGGCGTGTGCATACTCAATGCGATCGCAATGCCCGCTGAATCCGATCCATTGTTTCCATCCTTAGACCACATAAAAGCTATTTAAAATTCCCATTTTTTTTTTTTGCTGTATTTTTTTATTTGTTTTTTTAAACGCAGCCTTTGTGGAGAGCGTTCTGCGAGAGCCGCTCTATCCAATAAATATTTATATTCTTCAAATCACTCCACTGATTATATTTACTTGAAAATGGCTGAGATGCGGTGATAGATGATTCAGATCTCCCCCTATAGCAGCGGGAGGCTCTCGTTAACATTTGCTTTGCTGACTGCTCGGAGGCTTGCTCTTGTTTTATATTCTGCAGTACAGCCTCCAGCCTTATTGAATGGTGATTTGAAAAGAGCACCGTGGCGCTGTAACCATGACGACACATTAGAGCCCGGTCCTGTTGGCTTTCCCATGCACCTGTGTCCGCCTTCGTGTGCTCTGCGGGAGTGCAGCGAGGAGTTCCACTGTATTAAAATGAGAAAGGGATCAGCCGGAATTCCCTGTGCTTATACCTAAAATTTTACACCAGCTCAGTGCAAGTGTAAGTGTAAGACGGGTCTGGGTCTGCAGGTCTGGGACTTTATCGAAAGGGGTGTTTTCTCCAAGCCAATTCCGAACTGCCTCTTAAATTGGTTGTTTCTGCCTCACAGAGGAAGCAATCGATCATCCTCAGGAAGAAGATGCAATGGCGAATGTAACCCCAACCCTTATCCTAATCCTTACTCTAACCCTCCCCTTCCAGTACCCTAACCCTAACCCCCTCCTCCCTGCAGACTGAACCTAAGACTCCCTACCCCGCAGCCTGAACCTAAGATTCCCCTCCCCGCAGCCTGAACCTAAGATTCCCCTCCCCGCAGCCTGACCCTAAGACTCCCCTCCCCACAGCTTAACCCTAAGACTCCCCTCCCCACAGCCTAACCCTAAGACTCCCTTCCCTGCAGCCTAACCCTAAGACTCCCCTCCCCACAGCTTAACCCTAAGACACCCTTCCCTGCAGCCTAACCCTAAGACTCCATTCCCCAGAGCCTGACCCTAAGACTCCCCTCCCCATAGCCTAACCCTAAGACTCCCTTCACCACAGCTTAACCCTAAGACTCACCTCCCCACAGCCTAACCCTAAGACTCTCCTTACTGCAGCCTAACCCTAAGACTCCCTTCCCCACATCTTGACCCTAAGACTGTCTCTCAATTCTTTCCTACGACACTAAACCCCCCCCCCCCCTCCCCCACAGCAACACCCCANTCACCGCAGCATAACCCTAAAGCTCCCCAGAGAATGTTACTCAGCTCTCCAAATGGCAGCATTTCCGAAAAATAAAATTCAGAAATTATTTTCTCCACATGGACTCCCGTGTTATACTCACCTGTCCGGTCCAGTGCGACGGGTCTGCAATGGCGGCTTCTGAATGAATGAATGAATGAGTAAGTAAAAATAATAAAAAAAATTCCACATACTTACCCATTCATTAGTGAAACTTTCTAATCATCGCTATTTTCAAAATAGAGCCAGACAAAAATGATCTTTTGGTTATCTGTATTTCGGAAATAGCATTTTGGTTACGGAGAACGCATCCCGGTTCAAGCAGATGCCCATTTTTAGTAAGTCCTAACCAAAGTTGCATATGCTGAAACTCTGGAAAGGATGCACTGTTCAGGATCAGGAAGTAAACACCAATCGTCATGCGCCATGCTTGCTGTATATTCTTATGAAATAGTAATGCAGGCTGCGTGCCATCCATTGCAACCTATTACAGCAGAAAACACAGAAACATAAAAAGTGACGGCAGATAAGAGCCACATGGCCCATCTAGTCTGCCCAGTTGTTTATTTAAAACAATACTGACCCTAGACCCTATTTACACTCAATTTAGATTAAGATTTTGGATATCCTTATATTCATCCCAAGCATGTTTAAACTGTTAAAACTGTTAAAACTGTTTACTGTGTTAGCTTTAAACATCTCAAATGGGAAGCTATTCCTCTTATCTATCACCCTTTCAGTGAAGTAATGTAAAATATTGTTTATACACACCCAGTGCCCTCCCTGCAAACTTATTATACTTATATACTGATTATAGTATCCATGTAAGCGTCATAACACAATCTTGTAACCACAATAAAAGAAAGCAAATCATAGTCATTACTACACAATACAGACAGTGTCCTAGTCTCCCGCTAAGGATACTTTTTTTAGTCTCCCATCCTAAAAACTGCCACACAATACAGACTATATATCTTAGTGACAGCAGGGCCGGTGCTAGCATGTTTGGCGCCCCCCTGTAAAATATAAATTTGCGCCCTTCTCCTTTTTATTTGATAATTCTCCCCCAGTATCCCCATTTTGTACCTGCAGCCCCCACAGCCACCCTCCTAGTACTCAAATCATGTGTCTCAAGCCTCCCCCCACAGTACTTTAATCATGTGCCACCAGACTCCCCACCCCCCAGTATCCCCATCTTGTGCCTGTAACACCTCCACAGCACTCCATCATGTGCCACCAGCCCCCTCTCCCAGTACTCCTATCATGTGTCTCCAGCCCCCCTCAGTGCTCCCAGCATGTGCCACC
>WWET01002005.1:46667-59411 GCA_011038615.1 Limnodynastes dumerilii
TTATATTATGTCCCTCCTGTACCTGTCACCCTCCGGTATATACACATGTCCTCATGTTCTGTTACACCTCTTCCTTTATATAATGTTTCCTCCTGTACCTGTCACCCTCCAGTTTATACACATGTCCTCATGTTCTATTGCACCTCTTCCTTTATATAATGTCCCCTTCTGTACCTGTCACCATCCAGTATATACACATGTCCTCATGTTCTATTACACCTCTTCCTTTATATAATGTCCCTCCTGTACCTGTCACCCTCCGGTATATACACATGTCCTCATGTTCTATTGCACCTCTTCCTTTATATAATGTCCCTTCCTGTACCTGTCACCCTCCAGTATATTCACATGTCCTCATGTTCTATTACTCCTCTTCCTTTATATAATGTCCCCTCTTGTACCTGTCACCCTCCAGTATATACACATGTCTTCATGTTCTATTACACCTCTTCCTTTATATAATGTCCTCCTGTGTCTGTCACCCTCCAGTATATACACATGTCTTCATGTTCTATTATACCTCTTCCTTTATATAATGTCCCTTCTGTACCTGTCACCCTCCAGTATATTCACATGTCCTCATGTTCTATTACACGTCTTCCTTTATATAATGTCCCTCCTGTACCTGTCACCCTCCAGGTTATACACATGTCCTCATGTTCTATTACATCTCTTCCTTTATATAATGTCCTCTCCTGTACCTGTCACTCTCCAGTATATACACATGTCCTCATTTTCTATTACACCTCTTCCTTTATATAATGTCCCTCCTGTACCTGTCACTCTCCAGTATATACACATGTCCTCATTTTCTATTACACCTCTTCCTTTATATAATGTCTCCTCCTGTACCTGTCACCCTCCAGTATACACATGTCCTCATGTTCTATTTACACCTCTTCCTTTATATAATGTCCCTCCTGTACCTGTCACCCTCCAGGTTATATTCATGTCCTCGTGTTCTATTACACCTCTTCCTCTGATAAATACCACCCATACCCATAGTGTACGGACGCACAGCAACAAAGCTCAGAGCAGCTGCATGGTAAAATATGTTGTATGAGAGTAGTGTTGTACTCTAAACCAGGGTTGCGAGAACCAAGAGAAAAGCAATAGATTTCAACAGGGAGGCGGGGCTTTATAATTTATGCAAATCACATCATTAAGCCCCACCTCTGTCAATCACTCCTGTAATCTCTAATGTTCCAGGGGATGGACGGGAACACTAGTAACTTTAGGGATTACAATAGATATTGAGAGCTGGTCGGGACTTGCAGGAGATTTGCCGGCTCTCCCAGGATACCTCCCCCGCCCATCTGTAGGCATGGTGGGTGGTTGCATGATTAAGAATCGTGTTTAGTGTGTCACATTCCATAACCTCCATTCCTGCGCATGCGCAGTGTGATCGCACTGGGTACTTTACGCATTCAGTGTAAGCACGCTGTCGTCTGGACTTCTGATCCAGTGTCCACCCTAGAGTCAGTCACATGATCTTAGCCATTGTCGGGACATAGTTGCAGGTACAAATAGACGATTTTCGTGAACGATGCAGCAGAAATCTGAGTTTTGGCTGCACCATTTCCGATTACATTTTATAAATGAAATTTATATTCCGGAATGGTAACATTTGGAATGGCCCATTTTTCAAAAAGTACCCTTTCAGGTTAGGGTTAGGCTTCGAAAGAGGAAGGGGTTAGGGTTAGGCTATAGAGAGGGGAGGGCTAGGGTTTGGCTGTGGTACGAGGAAGGTTTAAGTTAGAGGAGGGTTAGAGTTAGACTGCAGAGAGCTGAAGGTTAAGGTTAGGGTTATGGCAGAGAGCTGAGGGTTAAGGTTAGGGTTGGGTTAGGTTTAGGCTGCAGAGCGATGATGGTTAGGGTTTAGGTAAAGCCATAACTAGAAATTTTAGCGCCAGGGGCAAAAAAAATGGCACCCCCTGACCCTGAATTCCAAACCAATTTAAACTTAAACAGTCATTTACTTGCACCCCCTCAAGCTTTGTGTCATGGGCGATCGCCCCTGTCGTAGACTCCTAGTACGGCCCTGGGTTTAAGGGAGGATTAGGGTTAGACAGCAGACAAGGATGGTTAGGGTTAAAAAAAACTACCTTTCGCCGTTCTGTTATACGGAAACCGTGCGGTCGCAGGGGCCACCTCTTCTGAACGCAGACTGACGAAAACGAACAACCGTAAAACAATTTGTCGCAAGACAGACTTCCTATGTGGTAAACCACAGCCGCAGTCGTGATAGTGTGGGCAATATTTTGTTGCCATCTTAGATTCTAACGCTCCCATGATTTCCCTGCCCATTGTAAAGCAACTAATCTAAAAATAAATATATTGTATTATATCCAGCTTAAAAATATTTCTGTTCACTGCATTAGACTCGTGTTGCTACGCCAGGGACAGATTAGATAGCATTATATGACAGTATATTGTGCCTCTTTGTGATGAAATGCGCCAAAACATCTAAATGGTGTAAGAAAAATAATTTCACTATGTTTATATCAATTGTCACTCTATTAACACATAATCACGGTGTACGAGCTCTTCAAATATATTCAGCTGCTTTCCAAAAACCTGAGGTGATAATCCAGCAGACAATGTGCTAATGAACACACAGGTGCAAATACAGTTCAATGAGTAGCGAAATGCGTTGAGTAGAAAAAAAAGGCATCTTGTATAAAGTGATAGAAGTGTTCAAGGAAATTCAATGCAGGATTTTTTTATTTCATATATTGGTCCTCTGAATTCTACTGTCACTGCTACAGACGGATGGTCTGACTGGTTCCTGATTGGCCTAGCTCCCTCCCAATTCAGCTTTGTCTATAACCAGGAGGGATCTGATTCACTCTTGAGAGTGAGTTAGGTGCTGACAGATCAACTAACTGTGCGTAGTTTCCTTCTTAAGAAAGAAAATGCCTCTCCCCACACTTAAGAAGCAGTAGCTTCTTAAGTGTGAATCAGGTCTGAGATGTCTAAGTCAAAATACTAAAGATGAACATGCCCTTCCAAATTGTTCCCTAAAATGATGATGATGAGGATGATGCACCTAGAAAATAGCATCTGCAGATGAGCAAGTTTCTCAAAATGAGGTTAATGGGGTAGATCCAGAACTACGTGTGTGCGTACGTATATTCGCGGAGCGTATTTTCGTACGCGTAAATTCGCTACACTCCCCACGGCACACCCCTTGCACGGACGTATTTTGTCAAATTACGCGACCCAAACCCTACCTTAAATTTTCCTAACGTAACAGCATACGTCAGCTAACGGACTTACTAACTACGCGCACGTACGCAGCTTAGCACGCCCATACTGTACACTTTAAATACCACCCCCCGCCTACTTCACGTAAAACGCACGTATTGCTCACTAACGTAAATTTGTCACGCCCACACGTAAGTATTTACGTGTGACATACGTGATTCACCCATACGTTCTAAAATACGCTACGTGAATGTGCGTATTTTCTGTGGTGCGCAGTGCGTTTAAATCTGCGAATTTACGTCTCCGCCACACGTAGATTCGCGGAAATGCGTAGTTCTGGATCTGGCCCAATGTCAGTAGACGGGGACACCATGGTGGCTACACCAGAGTTAGGAGTAACTGCGCAAAAAGATCTGCACCTGGACAAACCATGTCATAGCGGCAGGGGTGCAAATTAATTTGAAAAAATTGAATACTGACGGTTTTTGTGTATTGAACACACACTTTAAATATCTTTATTTTTAAACTCTAATTTAGAGTTGAGCTGCAAAACATCATCTCTCCACTGATTCTGCTTTCACATTTTAAATTTGTCTCCCCTTGCAACTCAACATGGTATTGCTCGGTTTTTCCCGGGTGTGTATTTCCTTCTTTTTTTTCACCGTTGCTCCCAGTTATGGATCAGTCCAATGTGTGTTTGCGAGTGCCGTGGAAGAGGTGTTACAAGGGAGGGAAGGAGGGTATTTATGTAGCTCTTTTACAGGAAGCGTATGTCTAAAGACAGCGCTTACGCAATCTACATACAGAAATGGTACGTAGATAGCGTAAATAAGCTCAATTCTTAAAACAACGTACGTAAGACGAAAACAACGTAACTTAATCCAGACCTAAATGTCTACGGTTCTGTACACGGGGCAAAGAATAATTATCCTGAGATATCCAAGAGATTTAAAAATGTTAAAATACTGTAGCAGGTGAAGTAGCAAAAAAAGCTAAAAATGCAATTACAAAACATTTCTGGCTGTTCCCACCTCCACCCTAAGAACAAATAAGAGCAATTTACATGTGATTATGCTACACGACTCTTTGCTAACTGGAGCTGGCGATGTTACCGTCAGGCTTCTAAATGGGTCTCTGTTTATCTCTGTATCATTTTTTGACTTACTCACAAAAAGCACAAACTCTTCCTGGAAATTAATATCATGAAAGCAATCTGCCCCGGTGTAGCTTTGTGCTTGGCAGAATGGGCAACACCAGTGCCAACGATTGAGACCCACGTTCTATAGGTAATTGTTGTTCTTTCCATCATTCTTCTTGAGCATTTAATGGCAGAGGAATTTCCTAAGAAGTCCATCCTCAGAGAGACTGAATGAAAACATTTTGGAACACAGAAAGGAGAGGAAAGCTATAATGCAAGAATTCCAATATATCCTCTCATTTCTCCTCTGCAAAATCACCCACCGTTCACAAGTACAACAGGGAGGATTCCTCACAGGAGGAGAAGACAATGCACTAGATTCACACTTACAGGTGTGATCCATAAGTGCAGATACACATATATCCGCACCTACTTCTTTGGTCCCCTCCCTGTCCCATCCCCGTTTTTATATCCCTGCATGCAAAGAATAGAATTTACTTGACTCCCCCTGAAATCAACATGGTTTAGCCCAGGAGTGACTACGTTCAAGCACTTACTTTAGTCTGGATCCATCCCACTGTTATTTAGACTTGGGATAGGAATCATCACCTCTCAACTCTAATACTGTTTGCAACAGATGAAATATGACTCCCCTGCAATCACCATGGTTTAGCCCAGGAGTAACTCATTTCAAGCACTCACTTAAGTCTGGATCCAGCCCATTATTTTCAATCTCTGAATCAGGCCCATTGATAGGGAAATAAGTGTAGAGGATCCAGGAGCAGACCTAAATAAGAATGCAGTGTATGTGCCGTAAATATGTTTTTTTAATAGAGTGCAGTCTGCGTGCGATCCTGAAGGGCACACAACAGGGCCTTTGGCTTGCAAGCAATTATGACATGCAGTGTATGTGGACACAGCAACTAAGTGCAATGCAGTTACCGGGCACATGCATTGGCAGAGCTCGGGTTGTACAGTGTAAATGGAGGTTGTGATTATGGTGAGCGCCTCTGCACACTGTAAATGTCACAGAATAATAGCAAACAATATGTGACATTTTTATAATAAAAATATGTTTTAAATTGTTGTTGTTCTTCCTGTGTGTAGAAATGATAGGACGGGCACAATCCCAGACTTTAGACAGGACCTGAGGCTGGCTCAAATGTTGTGATGTAAACAGCCCTTTGTTACGTCTGTGATCGGCTCTGATCGGGGGACACTTGCTTAGGCCCCGCCCACACTGTACATTGGCTATGTCCCTCCCACCCTTCACTCCCTCAACATGCCCCTCAGAACACAAGCCGCCGCTGAATCACCTGCAACGCCGCACTCTGAGCATGCTCAGTAGAAGATCACGCAGAGAAACGTCACGTCAGCTGCCGTACACTCACCCCCGGATCGGGCCCATAGAGTGTCAGCTTGCAGGCAGAGCGCTCTTACCCATCCAATCTGCCTGTTACTACCCAGCCTAATTATATAGGTCCGGATTCACAGTTACGTAGTTTTCGTCTTACGGACGTTGTTTTAAGCTTATTGCGCATACAGAAACAGTAGGTAGCACATACGCATGCGTAGTAGCTCAATTCTTAAAACAACGTATGTAAGACGAAAACTAAGGGCCAGATTTACTAAGCTGCGGGTTTGGAAAAGTGGAGATGTTGCCCATAGCAACCAATCAGATTCTATCTCTCACTTTCTTTATACATAATAGAGAATGTCAGCTAGAATCTGATTGGTTGCTATGGGCAACATCTCCATTTATCCAAACTCGCAGCTTAGTAAATCTGGCCCTAAGTAACTGTGAATCCAGACCATAAACTGTAAAGTGCTGTGTAATATGATGGCGCTATATAAAAACCCGTTAATTCATTCATTCGTTAATAAACAAAGCATGGCTGGGAATTTGGTGATATATAGTAAAAAAAATAAAAAATGGAAGAGATAAATCATGTTACATTATATTACATGTGTTATTATAATATTATTATAATGTATAGAAGACATCGCTGCATGCAGGCGTGTTATGTTTCTACCTGAAATGACGCACAATGATGCTTACATAAATATTTCAGCATGCACAAAGTGTGTGAGTCAGGTTTTTAGGGTCTCTGGTTATGATCAATGCTTTTCTTGTCTCATTACCTATAAATGAACTTAAACGACCAATGGCTGACATTCTGCCCCACCTGCGAAATAATGACACGGACACATTGCTTTGGATTTTAAAAGGGGGCACAGATTTATGAATTGGAATTGTTTTTTTTGACTATGAAAGTTTGGTTAAGCAAGAAGGTGGCAAAAATAGCTAGTGGGTAAGTCAGCGGCAAGCACCGGTGCAAATTGAGGACAGGCATCCCCTGTCCTCGATGCCTTGGAATTGTCACTAACCCCCCCTTCGAAGTTCATACCATGGGAGTACCGCATCAGCAGACCAGGAACCGGCCACTGGGCTTGGTATTCCTAATTAGCATTGAGGGGGGACCTAACCGTGCCTTTAAACCCCTTCCCCATGCACCAACTGGATGTGGGTCCACGCTAAGAGCGGCCCTGTTTCAATAGGGCTGTTCTCTCCCAACTGGCTGGGATATCGATTGCTTATGCCTCAATGAGGCAACACGGTGCTCTGATAGATAAGCCTAAAAACTAACCCAAACCCTTCCTCTAATTCTAACCCTAACCCTCCCCTTCCATTACCCTAACCCTAACCCTCCCATCCACGCAGCCTGACCCTAACCCACCCTTCTGCGCAGCCTGACCCCAACCCTCCCTTCCCCGCAGCCTGGCCCTAACTCTCCTCTTCCATTACCCTTACCCTCCCTTCCACGCAGCCTGACTCTAACCCTCCCTTCCCCGCAGCCTGACCCTAACCCTCCGTTCTGCGCAGCCTGACCCTCCCTTCCGCGCAGCCTGACCCTAACCCACCCTTCACCGCATCTAAACCCTAACCCTCCCTTCCCCGCAGCCTGACCCTATCCCTCCTTTCTCTATAGCTTAACCCTAAGACCCCCTTCCCCGCAGCCTGACCCTAACTCTCCCCTTCTATGGCCCTAACCCTCCCTTCCTAAGTGCCTAACCACACGCCGCCAACACTAAAAGTCCCCGGAGAGGATACTCACCTCTCTGGAGCTGTCAGCGACGGGTCCGGCGAAGCTGAATGAGTGAGGATGCTGATCGGAACACTCACCCATTCATAAAAAATTCCAAAATGGCTGCCTATTCGAAGCCGAGACACCCAAAAAGGAACGTTTGGCTGTCTCTATTTCTGAAGGAAGCCCTCCGGAGCGGGTACTGCAATCAGCATCAAATAATGGCTGATTATCCCACTGCTACCATCAAAGCTATGCCCCGTCTGAAAAACACGTTAACGTGTAATCTTAATATGACTAGAGGGGAGGGAGGAAATGTTTTTGAAGATTAACACGTCGTTTATCCTCTCCCAGCCGATTATGGGCCGGCTACCTCTGCCAAATAACCGTGCTCCGTGCTCACAGAGCTTGGCACACGATCACCAAACATTGCTCCCAAATCCCAGGGCTTACACTCACCCCAAGGTCTGCATCCTACCAGACACTGTTGCATTTAATCTCCTGTATTATATCTTGGCATTACTCTGCATTAACACGATTGCACTGTGATGTTAGCAGGAAACAACTTGATCAATTAGACTGATGGTGTTGTAATTAAGCGGCACATTGTTTTATTACCTGATATTACTACAGATAAGATTTTCTTCCCACAGTGAGTCTCAGATCCCATTCCTTGCCTACCACCAGCACCTGGAGTGAGAGCTGCTATATATTGCTTGACAGAAAGCTACAGCTCTAAGCCCAGCCAATGCAGACATACTGAAGACACGAGAGCCAATGCATCCGCTTACACCAGGTCTGGCCAGCCTGGGGCCAGATTTACTTAGCAAAAGTGGCCCATAGCAACCAATCAGATGTTAGATCAGATCTAGCTGACATTCTCTAGTACATATTTGCCGACTCTCGCAGAATGTCCAGGAGACTCCCAAAATTCGGGCAGTTCTCCTGGTATTCCGGGAGAGCCGACAAATCTCCCACAAGGGACTTGAAGCTCGTGGTTTCCGTGAAACCATGGCCTCAAGTCCTGCCCCTCTGCCTGGCAACACTAGTTTACTAGTGTTGCTATGGACAGGGAGGAACTTAATGAAGCAAATTGCGTCATCAAGACCCACCCCCATCCCTATGAAACCCCGAAAGGGGTAATTGATAGTCAGCGTCGGGGCTTAATGACACAATTTGCATAAATCATGCTGTTAAGCCACGCCCCCTTCATGCATCTATGGCTTCCCTCTAGCATGTAATAGGAAAGTGAGAGCTACAATCTGATTGGTTGCTATGGGCAACATCTCCACCTTTCCAAACACACAGCTTAGTAAATCTGGCCCCTAGGTGTTGTGAAACTGCAATTCCTAGCATGCTTTAACTGCTTAGGCATAGCTGATACCTGACAAAGTTTGCTGGGAATTGTAGTTTCACAACATCTGTAGAGCCACAGGCTGGCCAGGCCATGTCCATACCTCTACATAGCTGCACTGTCTAGCATTATGCTCAGACAGTTTTACAGTTTTTACTGGTTTTTATCGTTTTGTTTTTTTTCAATTAGGTATAAAATAAAGCATTATTATGAACCAACACAACAAAAGAAAACAATTTTAATGACTAAAACTAAAAATATACTTTGAAATAATGAGCAAACTACAATTACGTGTAATTATGTAGCCTGTTTGCCTATGTGTTCTGCATTTTATTTAGCATTTTATAAAGGTGTTCTCATTTACTGTATTACCGATAGAGATTACCCGCTTATACAGGGGCTGTTGCTGTGAGCCCCCGCTTTGAAGGCTCGCATTGCTGTTTTCGGCTGTCCCTATTTCGAATGCGAGCCCTCTCAGAATTTTTTTTTTAATGAATGGGTGAGTATGCCATTCACTTTCGAAAGCGCCGCTGCCGTGGACTTAGGGTTAAACTGTGGGAGAGACTTATGGTTTTTCTGTGGCGGAGGCCTTGGAGATGTTCTGGGTCTTACTTAACAGTATGCCCTGAAGAATGTAACAGACATCGGCATGGTTAATTATGAAAACTAGGACCTAACAAAATTCAAAACGCACGATACAGTTTCAGATGATTCTGCAGCATTGTGGGATAGTAAACACCGGTAAGATGATAGAGCTCTCAGACAATTATTGTGTGATCTGCAAGAAAATGTTCAGAAAACCCTCCAGTGTGTACCCAGCAATAATCCATTTAGTTAGATTAGAGAGTGGGG
Source organism: Limnodynastes dumerilii (assembly GCA_011038615.1). Taxonomy (NCBI): domain Eukaryota; kingdom Metazoa; phylum Chordata; class Amphibia; order Anura; family Limnodynastidae; genus Limnodynastes; species Limnodynastes dumerilii. The sequence goes on from WWET01002005.1 coordinate 56,305, forward strand.
ATTTAGGGTTAGGCTGAGAGGGGGAGGACTTAGGGTTTGGGTTAGGGAGCGGGTTTGGGGAAACTCACCTTTTGGAGCCTCATCGAGGCATAAGCAATCGATATCCGAACGGCCCTTTTGAAATAGGGACCCACACTCAGGGGCTGTCTATAGCAGGATGCAGTAAGTGTGCCTTACATGTAGGCGCAAATTCTGAACGGACGCAGCGGTATACCAGTACGCCATGATCGAGTATGGACACAAAACAGCCAATAGCAGTAGCTCAATACAGCTACAATACATGACCCTATATGTTGTGCAAGTATAAGTTAGTCTACTGTAATGTGCCCTTGACACGCCCCTCAGAAGACACTGCCGCGGATCGAATTATACGCGCAGAATACAGAATAACGCACAATCTCATTCAAAGGCTCAGAAAATACGTTTAAAAAATCTTAACTTTGGGGCTGGTTAAAAAATGATTTGTTAATGATATGATATTAACTACAAGCAATCAATACTGACAAAGAGATAAACGGACAAAATGGTGTCAGTTAAGTGTCCATCTTTAGTCCCATATTTAGCAGATGCCAAGGCGTTGCCTACAGGGGGCGCTGTAGCTTCCGAAAACTCTTAAAACTTTTATATTTACAACAAAGCAGCGGATTCAGAGTTCCCATCCCGCTGATCCCGCTGTATCCAGACCTCCTCTCGGACAAGAGGAGGCCACTCCCCCTCGCTCGGAAGGAATTCCAAAGCAAGACCCCTACCTTAAGACTTCCTCGCACGTAAAATGGGGTTCACTCGGTCTGGACATCCTCACGACTCCATTTACATCCTGCCCCTGTCCCCCCACCACCTTGGGATGCTACACCAGGGGATGCGGCTGCCGGTTTGACCGCCCTGTTTTGATAATGATATAGCCACCAGCTGGATAGCGGTTGCAGCAGCGCCAGAAATGATCGGCACATAGACAATTGCTATTGAGAACGGGTATCTATCAGCTATAGGCTGTGGTAGCTGTGTTGGGCTTAGGTTAGGGTTAGGCTTCAAGAAGTGAGAGTTAGGGTTTAAGGGGAAGGTTAGGGTTAAGCTGCGGGGCATGGATTGTTAAGGTAAGGGAAGAAGAAGAGGACGGTTAGGGTAAGGGCTGACAAAGGGGAAGGTTAGGGTTAGGCTGTGGGGCATGGATGGTTAGGGTAAGGGCTGATAAAGGGGAAGGTTAGGGTAAAGCTGCGGGGCATGGATTGTTAAGGTAAAGGCGGAAGAAGGAGAAGGTTAGGGTTAGGCTGCGGGACATGGATGGTTAGGATAAGGGCTGAAGAAGGGGAAGGTTAGGGTTATGCTGTGGGGCATGGATGGTTAGGGTAAGGACTGTAGAGGGGGAAGGTTAGGGTTAGGCTGCAGGGCATGGATGGTTAGGATAAGGGCTGAAGAAGGGGAAGGTTAGAGTTAGGCTGCGGAGTATGGATTATTAGGGTAAGGGCTGAAGAAGAGGAAGGCTAGGGTTAGGCTGCGGAGCATAGATGGCTAGGGTAATGGCTAAAGAAAGGGAAGGTTAAGGTTAGGCTGCGGGAGACAGAGGGTTAGGGGAGGGTTAAAGGTAGGGCAAGAATAGAAGTGCTAAACTAATGACTCCTTAAGATTCAGCTGGCTTGCAATTCAACTGTCATACGATGATCTGTCGCAAAACAGCCCATCGTCCCGGCAATCCACCCCCTGGTTCCGGCCTTCATCGGGTCCAATATACTAATATTTCTCTGTGACTCCTCCACCTTTCCCTGCATGTTTGTATTGCAAATACCAGATAAAACACCGCTATCAGAGTCTCTGATACAATTTCTGATTCACTTGTGATACATGGAAAGCCCTCACCATACATCAAAGAGATTGCCTTCTCCTGCCTCAGTAACAATGACAAGAGCCCTGGAAACGATGGCTGGGAGATACTGAGCGCAGCTGTATGAAAACCTGGGAAATATGTTTCCCTTTTCCCCGTGATGAAATGATTGTAATATCAGCATGTTCTTCTGAGGAGTCAGACATTTCTGATCTGGGAAGCCATTTGTCAGCTGGAGAAGATGAGGTTGCCTCCGTGTCTTCGTGTCCTTCTCCTGGGGGTCATCTTTTCCACCTGCTAAAATGTGAACGAGAGACGGGGGAAATGTGCTGATATAAAAATATTAAGCAAGCCTGAGCCGCATGTCCAGCAGATGTCACAGACATATGTTTCAAGGGTTTACAAATTGGGAGTTGAAGACCATCGTGAGAATCCAACAGAGGACAGTCTATTTATTGTGACTAAGGACCGGATACAGACCCTATACCCTTTCCTTATGTGCGGAGGTCTGTCCGTCCGACAGATAGAGGTGAGTGCACGCCCCCTGTCACTTTCCTCTCGAGCAGGCTTTATGGCAGCCTACGCCTGCCTTAAGTCCATCGTGCGGATCAGCGGTCCGTTCACCGTCGATTCGCACCAGTGTGGGAGCCCCCTCCCTACAATTACCATGCTTACCCCCACCCACTTTAATGGCAGAGGGGAAGCACAGCCCATCGTACTCTGTTCCGTACGATTCTTGATATGCTGGGGGGGGGGGTGTGGTTTAAGAAGCGTGGGGCCCCCCCTTACCTGAAACGGGACTGTCACAAATCGCGAACCGGGAATAGGGACAGTCCCACCACAGGGGAAGGGGGATCATTCGGCATGTATTTCTTCCCTCCGGAAGATCTTAAAGGGAAGAAATAGATACCAAATGGGCCCCCTTTCCCCGCCAACCCTGATATACGGAATTGGGTGCAGGATGAATTCCACAGGGCCCCCTGTTAGGAGGGGCCTGTGTGCACTGCAAGGGCACATGTGCACTGACAGGGCCCTCTCCTGTGATACTATAGTGACAGGACCCTCTCCTGTGACACTATAGTGACAGACCTTCTCCTGTGATACTATAGTGACAGGACCCTCTCCTGTGATACTATAGTGACAGGACCCTCTCCTGTGACACTATAGTGACAAGACCTTCTCCTGTGACACTATAGTGACAGACCCTCTCCTCTGACACTATAGTGACAGACCTTCTCCTGTGATACTATAGTGACAGGACCCTCTCCTGTGACACTATAGTGACAGG
>WWET01002005.1:104324-129172 GCA_011038615.1 Limnodynastes dumerilii
GGGACGCTGGAGGGGACGTCCCCCAGCGTCCTTACGTTCAGGTTAGTGTAGGTGGGCGGGGGGAGCTAGTTAAATGAGGGTGGGAGGGCTGGCTAAGCGCCCATACGTTCCTGTGTGAGCGTATGGCCCCTTCCTTACGCCGGCTGAAGTTAGGGTAGCCTTCAGCCGGTGCAAGGAAGGGGACATACGCCCGCACAGGGGGAGTGTCAGTCAAAGTGAACACCGATACGCTGTGCTTTAGTAAGCACAGCGCATCGGCGTAGGTCTGGATCAGGCCCTCTGTCACTGGTATGTTTTCTGCACCGTTACATGGTACTTTAAGAACGCTTAGAAAAAATTAAATAAAGGTGTAGAATATGTTGTATTTCTACTTGTTAAAGTATGTCTAAAAATAAACTGATGATTATATTTTATAACATGCAGAAAATTTTTATATTGTGCAGTTTGTCAATACTAAAAAAAGGCACAATGAAGAAAGCTTTTCAGCATCTAAGCTCTAATGAAGCCCTGAATCACAAAAAACGTTAAGTGGTAAAATAAAAGAAAGTGCTAACAACAGGTGTTATACAGGTGTTTTTTTTTTATATATACGTCCTTTGTGTTTTATTTTCCGGTAGTAATTGTTTTGTTTGTGTTTTGTTTTGAAATTTTGTTTTATTTTCTGTTGTCTGTCATTTGAAAATGCCAAGCAAAAATCACAACACAAATGCAAAAATGAAAAGAGCAAAAAAAAAGAAAATAAGCAAAATAACAAAAACATGTTTAAAACTTCAAAAAATTTAAAGACAAAACTGTGACTGCTCAAACACAGACAGTGGGGATAGTTCTTAACAAAATAAAATAAAAATACAGCATTATCTGCCGAGAGCCTCGGTTAGCGTTGCTCGTAGACATCGGTTTTGTAGCACTGCGCATTTATAGCACTTTTTGAAACATTGAAAGTGATGGCAGATAAGAGCCACTGGCCCATCCAATCTGCCCAGTTGTTTATTTAAAATTATACTGACGCTAGACCCTATTTATCCTCAATTTAGTTTGAGATTTAGGATACCCTTATATTTATCCCCAGCATGTTGACACTGTTCTACTGTGTTACCTCTACCCCCTCAGATGGGAGAATATTCCACTTATCTATCACCCTTTCAGTGACCTCATTATCCGCACATTTCCTCTGAACTTCCCACCCTCCAGTTTATATACATGTCCTTATGTTCTAATATACCTCTTCCATTGAATAATGCCCCCTCCTGTGCCTGGTTAAACCCCTTGATATATGTTTCACTGCTATTATATCCCCCCTGCCCTTCTCTGCTCCAAGCTACTGTTCTTGTCTGGAAAAAATACATAAACAAACGATGCGCTATACACATTTGTACTTATGCCACTGATGCTGGGCATTCTGACGTAGGTTGGGGGCATGCACACACACAATTTGCATGCAATGGATCGGATTTAGAATTAGAAATGTGGGGGCAATTCCCGCACTCTGCTTGTGGAAAGCGACAACATTTTGGCCCTGTGTATGCATGAGTTAAAGGTTTCTGGCACGGTTCCTAATCCAGTGGCAGCAGGACGATCCACCATGCTTGAGTCATCCTTCATTACGCAACAGACCTATTTTCCGTGTAATTGTTGCGTAACATTAACATGATTATTGTTGACTGGAACCTCCTGTGGATAATACAAAACTTTAGTAACTTGGGACTGGATTCACAACCCCGTAATTTTTTACATACATGTCTAATTTACCTTTTTAGCTGCTAAGCATGCGTAGTAACTATTTTACGCCATCTACATAGCCTTTCGTTACGTAGATTGCGTACATGCAGCATTTTCCCACTCTTAGAGATCCATAGTTCTTAACCACGCAGAGATTATACTGATTTAGATTTTTTTTTATATTTATTTATTGTTTTATATTTATATTTGAATTCCACAATACAAGGAATAAATAATAGACAGCAGCCTGTTATCACCATATTGTTCTACATACCGTTTAATGTTGTTGTGTGTGATATTTTTTTATTATAGTTATTTATTATTACTTAGATTATGTAGCTCTTTACAAAGAACATTAGACATCCACATCAGTCCCTGCCCCATCGGAGCTACATTCTAAGTTCCCAAACACACACACACACATTAGAGTTAATTAAATCAGCAGCCAATTAACCTACCAGCATGTTTTTAGAGTGTGGGAGGAAACCCCACACAGACAGGGGGAGAACATACAAACTCTACACAAATAAGGACCATCCGGGAATCAAACTCAGCGCTGTGTGACACAAGTGCTACTCACTCAGCCACCGTGCTGCCCTATTACCCCACACTCATCACCAGGGGCCTGCTCCCGTTCTCTATACATATGCACCGTGAAAAAAATCACCTGACTTATCAAAATCGCAATTTTTTACCGGTGATTTTGAAATATCAGATTTGCTAAAGGTGATTTGCCTATTAAATCGTCAGAGATGGTTTGTTTTTTTTAAATCTCAAATCTTGCAATTTTTCCCATTCAGGAGATGCAAATCTCACTGTAGAATGGATGAAAAATCACCAGAGATAATAGAGGTGGGTGTGAGTCTCGATTTCCTAGAAAATGGCACTCACTTTGAACAAAGAAAACACCTTTGGCAAAAAAACAAAACAAAAAAAACCCCATAAGACTAAGAGAAATCTCTGCCGCTGCATGCTAGTAACCCTTAGAATTCTGCAGTATATAGTACTAGAAGGCACAATATGCCCATATATTGCAGGGCATGCCGTGCCTTTTAGTACCATAAGCGGCAGCATGCTACGGGTTAATAGCATGCAGCGGCAGGGATTTTTGTTTTGTTAGGGACTTTTTTAATGATTTATTTTTTTACTTTTGAACATGTATTTTATTACAGGGCACGATGTGTGGTGATTTTGTAAGGGATTATTAGCCGCGATTAAGCTTGTAATCACGGCGAATAAACCCTTGACAAATCGTCACACATCGCTGTAGCTTGAAAATGGACCAGGGAAACTCGCCCCTTAGTAAACTCAGGAATTAAAAGAAAAAAATCTCTGCCAAACTACAGCAATTTTTTTAGGGTGATTTAAATCACTCTTTAGTAAATCTGGCGCCAGGGGTGCAGGAAGAGCCTAAGTGCCACAACTTAGATTGAGCCCCACCGTCTCTCATCAGAAGCCCTTTACCTGTCCGTGTTTGTTGTTCTTTTTATTTATTGCAATATTTTCCGATGGTCTGTAAAGAAAACTTACCGTGTACCATATTCGTCTCTCGCTGCAGCTTCCTGTGTTACGGTCACATCATTTCATGTAAGTAATGTGAATGCTCCCGTGGAAAGGTACGGTTATCCATAATGTACATTATAATTAAGGCTACTTAATAAAAGTGCAAATAGTCAACAGAGCACATCAAGCTGTGTAATTACGGAGAGGTCATTGTACAACGCTGTGAGCTGGGGGCAGACAACGTAAGCAGCGCTCTTCTGTAAGTGCGTAAAAGCAAGGTACAATTATCCACAATATTCTCCCTAAAATGACACACTGCTAAAGAGTTATATTGCATTTATGCAATCCCGAGATGCCAGGCGGGCCAGGAGTGGATACAATGGGGGTGAAAATGCTAAAACCGCCTAAGATTTCACTAATAGCAATGAATGACTTCATAACAGGCAGCCCGGTGGCTCGGGTGAGGGTCATTGCTGAGTAAAAGGGACGTTTTAGACACCCTATTTGTGAGGATGGAGCTGAAGCGAAACTTAATACCCTGCCGCAGACACGGTTGCATTCCCCGCATAGAATGAGGGATTTCCGAAATAGGGGCATCCGAAAGTTCCTTTTTGGATGTCCCTATTTCGAAAACCCCTCCATTTTAGAATTTATTTTCAGAATAAGTGAGTATGCCGATCGGTATACTCACCCATTCATTTTCAGAAATACCAGCACCGCTACCGCCGGACCCGCACCACGGGAAAGGTGGTGTTAGGCTGCGGGAGAGGGAGGGTCAGGGTCAGGCTAAGGAGAATGGAGGGTTAGGGTAATGGAAGGGGTGGGTTAGGGTTAGAATTAGCAGAAGGGTTGAGGTAGTTTTCAGGCATACCTTTCGGAGCATCGTGTTCGGTGCTCCGTGGATCGGTGCTCCATTTGGTCACTAGAGGGCAGCCTTTTATAGAAATAATTACGTCATTTACATTAGGGGGCTCTAGTGAACACTGTAGTGTTTATGATGTCATAATTACTTTATAAGGCTGCCCTCTAGTGACCGAATGGACATTAGGAGAAGAAGAAAAGAAGCAGAAGAAAAGGAAGGAGCCTGTCGCCAGGGCAAGTGCTGGAAGAGGCCGAAGAGCAGAAGAGAGGACCAGATCAGCATCTTCAATCAACCGGACCAGATTCTAAAAGCAACTGGAGAAGATACCTGCAAAGAAGAAAGAAACTCCAAGCAACTCGTCCCAAGAATGATAACAGCTAAACGGTGAGTGTGAAAATGTTTTATTTAATTTATACAACACACAGTATATTAAAACACATTTAGTATAAAACACGGTAACACATTAGGGGACAGTGTTATGCAGCGTAAATGTTTATTTTAGCTACACAGGTATATTAATATATTACTGTATGTTTTTTTCACAATGTATTTTTTTTTCATGCACTGGAGACAGCGCAGCATGTTTAGAAGGCTTAACATGGTGACGCTGATATTACTACAAGGCTCAGCTATGTTGAGCCTTGTAGTTCTATCAGCGCAGCCTGGCTAAGCCTTACAAGCATGCCTCGCTTAGTTTTTTTTTTTTTTTGTACAAATCGCTTGAAAAAAAATCAACTTTTGTAAATATACCACTAAGAGAGGAAAGTTACACCTGGGCTAAACCATGTTGATTGCAGGGGAGTCATATTTCATCTGTTGCAAACAGTATTAGAGTTGAGAGGTGATGTTTCGTATCCCAGTTGCTGGTCAAAATCTATGTGCAGTAAACAATTCAAATATATATCCCTGCATGCAAACAATACAATTAACTTGACTCCCCCTGAAATCAACATGGTATTGCCCAGGTGGGACCTTCCTGTCTTAATTTCAAGCTCCTTCTTAAGTCTGAATCACGTCTTTTATGTATATGGTATTGTAAAATGGCCTTTCCACCAACACAGCCACATTACACTAACATTCAACTAACACATCCACACTTTACTTCTTCCCAGCCCCTTAGCTTATTTGCAGCATTAACTCTGGATCACAAGTTTGAAAAAAAGAGAAAATCAGGTGCAAAGTTACATCTGGGCAAAACCACGTTGAATTGTAGGGGAAGAGAGTGATTCACTCGTACGATGTGTCAGTTATCGACATATTGCATTCCGCCAAAGACAGTCACTTGTCTACTGCTGCAAAGAAGATTTTCATTTACTTCTAAACCTAACGCTTACCCTGCTCCTCACCCTAACCCCTTCTATTAGCTTAACCTTAACCTTCCATGTCTTGTAGCCTAATTCTAACCCTAACCTTCTCCTTCAATCAGCCGTCACTGTAGCCCACTGCAATTCATCCCCTCAACCGCCGCCCGTCAGGGAGAACACATTTTGCTATAGAGAATGGGTACTTTGATGAAATATTGTCATTAGCTATAAGTACATATTCCCAATAGTAATATTCTGCATATAAAGTATTTTGGTACTAATACAGATGCAGTCAGCTGTTGGCTGTATTTTTGTCGAAATTCAGCCATACTAACCAGCAACTGCAACCTGTAGGGGTGGCAAATTGAATCTCTTGCGAACAATATTAAATTTAAGAGGTGTTAAGAGATGTTTCCAAGTCAATGTCAAAATAACAGTAAAGCTAAAGAAAAAAGTGTTCTCCCTTCATGCATGACTCTCCCTGAAATTCAACATGGCTTTCCCCAAAAGTAGCCATCTACCGTTTTTTTACTCTTATTTTAAAGCTCTGGATTGGGTCGAACACATCCTGTGGGCTCCACTTTTCTCCTTCTATTAGGGCTTCCCAATGCAACCAAAGTTCGGGGCACAAGGTAGCTGTTATGAGACTAACACACCAAAGCGCGGAGTCTAACTACTGGGTGGTGTCCACCAGAGCCCCTGATGGTGGGGATAGACTTGGCTGTGCCCAAGTAGCAGGTTGCGGCCCTTAGTGGACAATCCCAAGCTAGGTTGAAAGACAAGGAAGCCAGAGGATGATGACAGACACCCTTACCAAAAGGCTAGGATTCAGACCAAAAGCATAAAGGAGTAAAACTGTTGTACAAATAGTACAGAAATACCCAGATGGGCTAGAACATACATGTGTGCCTGGGCTAGTCTAGACAAGGTAAGCACAGATACTGCACTGTATTGACCAGGCAAGCTGACATGCGGGTGAGTAGACAAGGTAAGTACAGATTGGTATGAGTACAGGGAGATGGTTATAAACAGAATGGTGCAGGAGGAAAGCACAAAGAAGCAAAGCACAGAGAGGAACAGAAGTACTAACAGACAGACTGGATAAACAGACAGGTGGTGGTAATCAGAGTAGTGCAGATTGCAACACAAAACACAGAAAGCACAATGGTAACCAGATAACTGGAGTGCAGATATTAATAAACAGCTCCAGGAGTGCAGGTGTTAAAGCACAGAACCCCAGGTAACCTGGAAGGCTTTACCCAAAGAGGGTTAACACACAACACACAGCAGAAACTCACACAAGGCAGCAGACAAGGAATTGGGCAGGAGAGATCAAACAGACAAAGAGGTAAACACAGGAGGAGGACGTCAGAAACTGGGCACTCAGGAATCAGAGTGAATCAGAAATCACAACAGGAGCACGGAGCTAATCTAAATCCCTGCCCCCTCCCACTTCTACTCAAACACCCCCCCCAGGCGACATTAGGCTGCCTCTTTCTAACTAAACTCTTTAAAGACTGCACTGAGACAATCTGCGTACCTAACTGGTATGTAAATTGGGTAAATTGCCTACTACGTATGCGTGGTATGTAATTTAGCAAATCTACGCACCTAAGAAGCCGAATACGGTTCTTAGTAACCAAATTAACCCTAAATATTAACGTACAGGTGTCCCCTTTAGCTTTGTGCCCTAGGTGGACACCCCTCTCGGACACCCTTAGTTACAGTCCTGAGCAGAATGTGTAACTGGGACAGTAAAAGAGAGCTAAGCACCCTCCACTGTAACCAGACTTCCGAGCTGCTCCCATTTTATACAAGGACTGTCGCAGAAGCCTTAAGGTAGGACTCTTGTGATGGTGAAGTGAAGACTGGTGAAGTCTTCTTGATACAGCAATAATATGGCTGCTACTGTATCGAGTTTTAATAAGCTGTTTCTTATCACCAATCTCTTTAGATTTATTATAAACTTATTCTGTCTTTTATTATATCTTTTCACATGGATACCACCAATGTTCTATAAATTATCATTTATAATTCACAAAATTATTTGATTTTACTATTTCTTTACCAGCAGTGCATTCTGTACAATACATTTCATCTGACAGAATCTGAACTTTTTTATAAATAAAATCACCCTTGGTGTTAAATTGCTCATTTAACCTGTTGCGAGATGCAGCATTCCCAGTTTTCCTATGTGGTTGTTCCTGGCGATATCAGGTAAGTAGTTCTACATTGGACACCACAGGTTACTCTGTGTTTGCGATGCAGAAATTTAACCCACAGAAAATAAGATTCAAGACCTGAATACTAACTAGGGCAGTATCTTGGCACTTACTACCTTGTACTTCGTTAAATCTGATTTTTTTTCTGAGCTGAGGTTGAAGCAGGGAAAAAAAAATCCCCCTGTTACCAAAAGCACAGAAAAATTAATTTATATGTAAACTAGAGTAATGTACCAAGCTGTAAATAAAAGCATATTGGTAAAGTATTCTGTTTCCCATGGAGAATCGTTCACATAAGTTTCTAATCACAGTATGGAAATTTCTGATGAGCTGCTAAACAGGAACAAATATTGCGTGTATTAATAAACAAAACAGCCCAGAGTAATAAACAATTCACTAGATCGTTGTATATTATCATTCTGATGGCTGTCTCTTGCGCTTTCCAAAATTTTATATCCTGGAAATTGTTTTAAGTTAGTGTCTTTTGTATTTTAATGTCATTGCTTTATTTACAGCAAGTATTTTTTTTACTGTGAGTTAGATCTGGCTAATAAGTTAAAGGATAAAAAGGAATTTTGAATATTTTCCTAACAAGACTCACCATGAATGAGGAAAAGATTGAATAAATCTATAGCTGGCAATAAAACCTCTTTTGCATGGAGAGTCTGATTGCAAACGTTCATAGCAGTACAGTGGTGATCAGATGCAGCTTTTCATTCTAAGATGCTTATTTCGATATGTTGGGAAAGTTAGATTTATTTACCAGTTAACAGCTGCTGGCTCAGACAATGAAGCTGACATCACCCTTTCAATTCACAGGATGAGTTAATTAGCTGTCAATTGGTAAGTAAACAAAGGTTTAATGATTATTGCATCGCTCTTCAACTTTCCCCAGCAGGTGGGCCCACCATGCATGACAGAAATTTCCCTGCTTCTGGGATAGCTTGAACTTAGCACAACTGTACATCCCTTAGGGTGTTTGAACCGGGCCTCACACTTTGCAGGACTCCGTCAGCTTCTATTACTCCCGTATAGCTTCATACACAGATCCATAGCAGGTGGACAGCACCTCGGTATCTGGAACTGCCGGGGTCCTCCAAAGCACGAGGTCTGTGGCTTCCAGGTTTTCCAGTGGTAACCCTAACCCTATTAAAAAGGAGTACTTATTCGAAAGAGGACCATTAGAACTAGTACCCATCCCCAACTCAGAATATTCATAATACGGACGATATCAAGACTGATAATGCCACAATCGACCATTTGAACCGGTAACTACATTCCAAATCCCATTGCAATATGCTGAGCTTGACATACAGAAATCCTTTGTTTACCATGCAAATATAATTAATGATTACACCCCTGTTACTCAAAGGATTGGCTTCTAGCATTTATATATCAGTATTCTCTTGCAGTACAGTATTACAACTGACAGACCCTGACTTCTGACAGTAATAAAGGAAATCAATATCATATTACAATGTCAACCCTTGTGCATGGTGAATCCAATCAGCATTTAGAGGGATGTGGTAGTATCGTAGCTTATAACGATTTAAAAGAAAGAGGTAATGGTATATAGACCTATTATGGGGGTGAATATAAATTCTTTTTGTGGGGGATAATTTGAGCACAAGTAAGAGGAAATACAGAGTTTTAATATGGATATATGTAGACTATTTGCCTTATAATAGAGCTTTTTATTTCTCCTTAATTGTGCTTAAACAATACCCAGTTATAAGGCTTTATATTCCCCACAATTAAGCTTTAAATCCTCAGTTGTTTCCGAATTTCCCCCATAATAGGCGTGGATTTGCTCCTCCGTGTTAGGACGTTATGGGATATTGAGCTGTATTATGGTAGGAATATAGAGCCCTTTTAAGGAGGATAATTTGAGCACCATTAAGGAGGAATCAAGAGCTTTATTACAGGTCAAATAGTCTTTTTTTCAATAATAAAGCTCTTTATTCATATTTAATTGTGCTCAAATGATCATTCATTACAAGTGTGTATATTAACTATATAATATGGTTCAATAAAGTGCCCTATTTTGTGGGAAATATAAACTTTTATTAAGAGAAACAATATGAGCACAAATGGCGAATAAAGAGCTTTATTATGGGCATGTAAAATAAAGCTCTTTAATCCTTCTTAATTGTACTTAAATTAAACCTCTCATAAAATGGGCTGGCCTTGACATACCCTTAAAGAAGAGTATACAAACCTATTATTCCCTCCATAATGATGCTTGGAACTTAACCCAAGCATGTTTTAATTATTGTACTGTGTTTTCTTCTACTGCTCCTGATAGGCGACTATTCCACTTATCAACCTCACTTTCAGAATACCTCCCATACCTCATGGGCCCATGAAAGGGGTGGAGCTTAGTAAAAGGGGTGTAGTGTTGAACAAATTCGGTCATTTGCGGGTTGCTCAGGAATTTGCTATTTGAACAGCACACTATTTTTGTAGCTTTGCACAGTGTGCTATAGACATTTTATGGAATGGACGACGCAAATATTTCAGAAGATGCAGAATTTCCAATCAGCAGTGACTTCACTAAAGCATATGGCAGCCATTTTGTCAGCTGCATCAATGTTCATTGTAATGTTGCTTGTCCAAGATTAAACATATGTGTATAATATGAGATTGACAACATTTCAACAGTAAAAACTAGTGCATTAACCGACTACACAATTAAATGTAGCCTCAAGCGATAAATGCAAAATACGCATTCATAACCCATTCCATTAGGTACAATTTCATCCGCTCCGGAGTTTCCAACTGTCACTCACTTGGTTTAAATGAATCAAATGATATTTTAAAAACTATTTGCCTCTTTAACAAAGGAGGTTACCATAGTAACTGACAGCTGGAAACTGAGGAGCAGAGTATTGTGTACTTAATGGAATGGTTCAGGTTGGATGGTGTGCGCATAATGAATTGTATACAAATCCAATATCAGCCATAATGGCAGTGATTCACTGCAGGCAGAGCAGGAATTACTGTATAGTTTTTCATTCCAGTGAATATCAAATCTGCCTTTAATTAAGAAAAATACACAGCACCGTGACATAATGCAGCCATTGTATTTGCTCCCTGTGTATGGGTGTGCTTTCTGTTATCACGCAGGGCCTTACAATGAGGAACCTCATTGAGCATTCGGAAATACTTAAATAAGCTGCGTTTGGGACTCTGCTTCCCGTTTGATGTCTTTATCTGTAAACCAGATTCAAAGAAAATAAAAAGTTGCTTATTTCAACAGTTCTCTTCCGCGGCTGCCTGGGGCCGTGTTTTTCTTAGCAAATTTCTTTCTTTTGACACCTTTTTGAAGTAAAAAAAAAATGGAAAGAAAAGAAAAGATTGCGAGGAGATGCCAGGCAGTCATTATAGGAATTGATTATACGATAGGCGCAATAGGCTGCTTTAAAGTCCACACAAAAGGGTTGAGACAAAAAAACGGGTATAATGGCTCATGCCGAGTTTAAAAGCATGCAAGTATATAATCAAGGAAATGGCTTCTCCTTTCACCGGGCTGCAGAGATAGCACGGTTACTGCGTAACCTCAGGGATCGTCTTGCTTCTCGTGACTGATTTACATAGGTCGTACCTAATCAAACACATTCATACTGAAGTCCTTGGACTTTGCAAAGCATGTGATGTGTACGAGGCTGCCTACTGAAGCTTATTCCAGGAGGAGGCCGCCACTGATAGATTCTGAGCTACGTGCGCAAATATTTAATTTCCAGCACAGACAAATTACATATGTTCTATTCCCCTATTAATTCTCTTCTGTTTAGTCCTGGTGTTTGCAATACACGAGCTGTATCTGTAGCCCGAGTCATGTCTTCATTTGTTAGATTCCGGTGGAGATTATGCATTTTCGTTGGCTAGAACTGTTTAGGGACCTGCTTCCAAGACATAATTTGACATGCTGATTCAGATATTCATATGGTAGATACTCAGAAACATAAAGGGCCGGTTTTTTTTATGTGCGCAATTATATGCACGGCCAGAAGGAAACACCCACTAACAACCCGGCACTTCCCTCTACCGGACGTCCGGTCATGGACTTACTAGTCCCTAGACCACTCTGTTCTTTTTGTCTGGACTTACGTGTGTATATGTGCTCCGATTATTTATAACCCCGCCTCTATGCGTTCCTTTAAATGCCCCCCCACCCACTGTTATGTAAATTTTGCCATACGTCTGATTTCCGTGCGTATGTCCCCAAGTGCGATTCACATGTACATCCGTTGGGCACTTACGTATTAATAGTCAACGTAAACTACATAAATAAAGTTACTACGCATGTGCAGTCGCTCCGATCTTAAAAATATGCACGGAACTCCCCTCGAAAACGGATCTCTGAATACGACCCAAAAGTCTGATCCTACACCCAATGCTGTAGTTTATGTCTGCATTCTTTCTCAGCGCTCGCAGTTATATGAATCCAGCTCTGAACATGATTTAATGCTGCAGTCGCTGTTGATAATAGGGGAGCTTCGTGGGAGGGACGTGGCGTAGGGATGTAGTAAGGGGCATGTTGAAGCAACTGCACCTGCTCCAGACATGAGCGCAGACGGTAATACACACAGTTTACGAAAAACATTAGCGCAAACCATGGGATATGTCCAGGGAGCTGGCACACAAACTTTTTCGTAAACTCGCATTAGCGTTTAACCTTTTGAAAGCAATACAAAAGTTAAAGTAAGAAGTGCATTGTGTTGATTTAATAGTTATTGGGCCTGATCCAGACTTAAGATTGTTTTACGCACGCAAGCGCACCTGAGTTACACACTACTATGGATAATGCACTCTCCCGGGCACTCCCTTTACACATACCTGACTTAGCGGATTTACGTGTTCAGAACCTCGGAGCAGGTTACGCCCACCAGAAAAAACAGTCACTCCCCTCGCTTCCTCCGGCCGGACCTAAACTTCCACCTGAATTGACTTGCCCTAACTGGCCGCACTCACTTCCAGCCTTATGTGTATAAGTTGCGTATATTACCGGCCCTAACTCTGTAAGCGCAGCCCACTTTCCCTCATCTCAATGCCTCCCCCGCCCATTTCTATGCAAATCCTTAGGTCCGTATATTTCCGCAGCCTGATTCACAAGTCCGTCCCTTAGCCATTTCCGACCTTAACCTCCACGTAGACGGCGTATCACTATTACTACGCATGCGCAGTTGATGCAAAATCGATCCGATCCTAAAAATACGCACGGAACTTTCGTTAAAACCGGATCTCTGAATACGGCCCTTTATTCTTTGCTTTATTTAGAGTTGAGCTTGGAAACATCACCTCTCAACTCTAATACTGCTTGCAACAGATAAAATTGGCTTCCCCTGAATCTAATATGGGTTTGACTAGTAAGTGGAAAGTTATATCTGATCATACGGGAAAGGTATAAAATGTCGACAGTTGAGTATGACGTTAGTATTACGTATATATTACACATTTACTATTACATTTCTGAAGTTTTTTATAAGCCGTCTGCATTACATTAGTTTACAGATGTTACTAAGATTATACCGAACTGTCGACATTTTATACCAGACCCTTTTAACCAGGTATAACTTTTCACTTGATTTTCTCTTATTTTTAAACTCTGGATTCTGTCTGTTAATAAGACCTTTATTTCTAATACAGACTACAAATGACACAGCTACAGAAAAGCAAGGTATAAAAGAAAAATTATATAAAATAAACCTTAATATTAGTAATAAAACAAATGTCACCAAACCTCAAATCACCGGCGAAAAACCAGCTCTAGAACTATTCACATAATGTAAGAGAAGCCGACTGATCCCAGTAATCCCCCGTGAATCCCACGTGTTTGCGCCTATTAAACTTTAATCAGAAACTTCACCTCAAAAGAATTTCAGCAGAACCTGATCAATGGCGTTTATCAGATGTACGACATGAAAGAGGCGTCTTGACTCGCGTTTTAGTTCCAGACGCCTCATTTATCTTCCTCTCCTCAATAAATACAGCCAAGACTTTCTGAATAATGTTGTCTGGATTGTGATTCCTTTTTTTTTTGTTTTTCTCCACAATGATTCAATCATTAATTTAAAATGAACACATCTGATTAATTAGTGAGCTTCATTATAAATACATGGAAGTGAATTATTGGATGTCAGAATTGAGACTCCTTTAATCCACCAGCTTTGATAGAGAAAAATAATGAAAAATACAAGCTTTTGTTATAGGACTATAGTTTTCAGAGGTCACGACTGAACACAATTTTATTGCTTGCTTTTTCCTCCTCGCAGAGGTCGTCAATGAGTTAGATGTTCATAACAGGAAAGATTGTTGAAATCTTACAGGGAAAGTCAAACGGGGGTAGTATATGGGAAAATTCAAGACACATTCTAGTTCTGTGGAGGTGGGGCTTGTTGCTTGGCAGATTATTAAACCCACTGACCCAACCTGGGCTGCTCAACATGGGTCCAGTCTGGGGCAAATGCCCCCAGAAACGAAATATTGTTGTAGTGGCTTTGGACCGGATTCACGTTTAAAGACCGCACGTAGTTCTTCTACGTGCCTAAGGGCTACATAGATTGCGTAGTCACAATGACTACGCATGCCCAGTGGCCAAAATCGGCCACTTATGCACCTAAGAAGCCTCTGCTTCTTAGGTGAGAATCTGGTCCTTTATCACGTTTCTACGATGTGTTTTTCCAGTATGAAAAACAACATTAATTTTCGAGAGTGGTTCCCAAAACTAAGATGTGCCCCTATACAGGTGCCGGGCTAAACAACACTGAGTAACATAGCTTGTAGTGTCACATCCTAACGTAAAGGGAAGAAATTAGTTGTGGAGGGTCAGTCCTCTGAATTAATTAGCGCTTATTTACTAAATCGGGTCAACTGCTTCGGCATGTCCCTACTGACATTGACTACGACCTTTTACCCCTTCCCTTTGTTAATACGCCCCTCAGAACGCAAGCCATCGCAGCTTGAGTTGTACTTACCATGCTAACCTCTGAATGGCGCCCCTTGAGTGCAGCGGGCCCTGTGTGCATAGACATAAAGAGTGACTGACAAGTCTCAAGTAAGCACAAAATGGGGTGCAAAACCTCTCTGCTCCCAGCACAACAATTGCTTCCCTGTTTATGACCACAGACATCATCAGTACTTATTAGCTTAAAGATGTCACTTTTACATTAGTCACAATTATGAATCATGCAAGTGGCATATAAACTCCCATAATGTATTCAGCCAAATGTCAAAACCCACTTCAACATAACCCACCCCTTACCCCTATGGTCCCAAGGAGCAACAGCGCACAGTTGTGCCCAGTTAAACCCCAAAACAGGGAAAAGTTTGCCATAAATAGCGGGCTCACTTGCCGAGAAAAGTTGAATGGGGCTTCAAAAATCATTAAAACTTTGTTTATTTACCATTTAGATGCTACTGGCTTCCTTCAGAGATCAGACTATGGAGCTGATATCACCCATTCAGTGTCCTACCGAGTGAGTGTATACCTGTGAATTGAATAGGTGATGTCAGCTTCACGGTCTGATCTCTGCAGGAAGCCAGCAGCTGATAAATGGTGAGTAAACAAAGTTTTAATGATTTATTAATGGACAATTATCTAGTTTCCATACCTTATCGCAAAACCACCTTAGATGGGAAAGCTGTATCTAAACCCCACTGTACCTACACTCAACTGTGAATCAGAACAGTCTATAATCCAAGTAATGGGTCATTGTTGACCCCAGAGTCCCTATCACTAAGGTAACGTAGATAGATGCCGTATTCACTATCCAAAATCTAAAGGCGCTCTGAAATAGCCATAAATACCAGAAGTAGAGAAATCAACTATATATAAAATCTAAAAATTGTCTCTTGGTAGACATTCTTTTATTATTGAACTCCTGAATATCATTTAGCTGCATTATAAATAATTACACATGTTCCCTACCAAATACGAAGTACATAATTAAATTTCAAGATTCTGCTGCTGTAAGTACTTGTATCACATTTATGTTTTATGATGCCAACAAAATTCTCCATTTGAATTGTAGGTTTGTATATAAATCAGATTATCAAGGATTATTATATACACTAAAAAAAATCCCCTCACAATAGATTAATCTTTTTTGGGTGTGTTGGCTGCTTCCCATTCTCACGGAAAGAAAAGGAGATGGATTTTCTTGCATTTTTCTCTTAAAGGTTTATAAATTACTTTTAGTATACACAGTTTATTCTCAAAGGAGATATATATTACTGATGTTAAAATCCTGCATTTGCAGCAGTCTAGGGATGTATATTCATTTTTATTGTGCCCCTGTTCGAGACAATATGCTAATAAAGTATCATTTGGCTAGAGAGAAAAAAACAAAAGATAATTTAGTACGAACATTTTTTTTTCCTTAGTAATGACTTTCTGCATATTGTAAAAAGGTTTAATGTAAGTAATTACAGGCAGAAAAAAACAGAGTATGTTTATCTGCATAAAAATAAGGCTGAAATCACTTTTACAAGTTACCTCAATAAACATCTTTTCCCCCTTGAATTACTTTATGGAACAAATTTGCTGCTAAATTTTTCTGAATAAATTTTGCAGGTCCAAATTAAGAGAGAATTATCTGAAGTTATGAAGGGGCGCACTTACCTTTAGGGATTAACTGGATTTATTTTCAATTTAAAGGAAACCTAAATTGGAGTTGTTTGTTTGTTTTTTTTATGTTTAGGGTTTTTTTTTGCTTTATACATAAAGCTTAGTTTAAGAAGTCCGTATATTAACCAGAGAGAAAATTTTTAGCTTTGTTATTGTCTTCCCTGTCTGCACTTCAATATTTAATAATCCAGGGACAGTGTGTCGAGATTATTCAGAAAGTGGGGAAGACTCCATCTGGTCGTTCACCATATGATAATGAAATAATTTGTCAGACCACAGACAGAGGTCTAAAAGCAGACTGACCTGAAAAACAGATCTTTCCCTCTGCCTGAACGATCTCACCGCTGCTGGGCTAAGCCTATTAAGATGGGTGCAGTGAATTAGGGAGATAGGCCTAATTATTTGAAAACATGTGGCTATTATATGATGCCTGAATGATCTGGAAAGCTGTAGATGGACAAGGGACAGCAAATGAGGTAGAAAGTGTAGTAGTAGAGGGGACATTTGCAGTAGTAAATGGAGATGGTGCAGTAGAAGATGGACAAGGTGCGGAAGATGAAGCAGAAGGTACAGTAGTAGATGAAAAGGTGCAGAAGATGATGCAGAAGAACCAGATATAGATGGACAAGGTGCAGTAGATGATGTAGAAGGAGTAGTAATGGATGGACAAGGTACAGAAATGGAGGAAGAAGAACCAGATATAGATGGACAAGGTGCAGAAGATGAGGCAGAAGGACCAGATATAGATGGACAAGGTGCAGTAGATGATGTAGAAGGAGTAGTAATGGATAGACAAGGTACAAAAATGGAGGCAGAAGAACCAGATATAGATGGTTCAGAGCAGTATATCATGTAGAAGGAGTAGTAATAGATGGACAAGGGGCAGTAGATGATGTAGAAGGAGTAGTAATAGATGGACAAGGTGCAGTAGATGATGTAGAAGGAGTAGTAATAGATGGACAAGGTGCAGTAGATGATGTAGGAGGAGTAGTAATAGATGGACAAGGTGCAGTAGATGATGTAGGAGGAGTAGTAATAGATGGACAAGGTGCAGTAGATGATGTAGGAGGAGTAGTAATAGATGGACAAGGTGCAGTAGATGATGTAGAAGGAGTAGTAATAGATGGACAAGGTGCAGTAGATGATGTAGGAGGAGTAGTAATAGATGGACAAGGTGCAGTAGATGATGTAGGAGGAGTAGTAATAGATGGACAAGGTGCAGTAGATGATGTAGGAGGAGTAGTAATAGATGGACAAGGTGCAGTAGATGATGTAGGAGGAGTAGTAATAGATGGACAAGGTGCAGTATATCATGTAGAAGGAGTAGTAATAGATGGACAAGGTGCAGTAGATGATGTAGAAGCAATAGTAGTAGATTGACAAGGTGCAGTAGATGATGTAGAAGCAATAGTAGTAGATTGACAAGGTGCAGCAGATGAGGTAGAAGAAGGGGCAGTAGAAAAGAAGCTACAGAAGATGAGGCATAAGGACTTTTAATAGATGGACAAGGCACGGTAAATGAGGTAGAAGTAATAGTAGTCATAGAATTAGCAGTGGTAGATGGACACGGTACAGAAGATGAGGTAGAAGGAACAGTATAAGAAGATACAGTGGTTAGGCAGAACTGCCATTAATAGATGGACAATGTACAGCAGATGAGGTTGAAAGTGTTTTCACTTCTCTATTTTGAAAATTGCACTAATTCAAAAATGTTATTAATAAATGGGTAAGTTTGCCGATCGGCATATTTACTCATTCATTCATTCGAAAACTTCCACTGCAGACCCGTTGCACCACAGCAGACCTGTAGATGAATATTACAGGGGAGTCTATGGGGAGTTTAATGGACAAGAGTCTATGGGGAGTCTTAGGGTCAGCCTGCAGGGAGGGGAGTCTTAGGATTAGGCTGCGGGGAAGGGAGTCTTAGGGTTAGGCTGCAGGGAGGGGAGTCTTAGGGTTAGGCTGTGGGAAGGGAGTCTTAGGGTTAGGCTTTGGTGAAGGTAAGGTTAGGGTCAGGCTGTGGGAAAGGGAGGTTAGGGTTATGAAAGGGGAGGGTTAGGGTAATGGAAAGGGAGGGTAGGGTAAAGATAAATGGAAAGGGTTGGGGTTATATTATCACTCACAATTTGCTGCTTCATCTTCTTTCTTCAGTGGATCGATTCATTCTCCTCTATGAGGCAAAAGCAATTGATTTCTCAGCCAATTCATATGCTCTGTTTAGTGCGGACACCTATTAGGATCATGTTTTAATAAGCATTCATTTCCCATACCTGTGTGTAGGGCCATTAGATACCTGCACCATGATGAACTGTAGAATATACCTGTAATACTACACCATCTCTCCATTGTAACTTGTCTATGGATATAAGGATATAATAATTGACTGATTCTATGAGCATAAAGGCTGTGTATACACACGTACGTGACCAGCTTGAATCGCTAGAAGAAGGATTAATTTAATTTTGTATGCAGAGAAAATGTCAGGTCAACCGAGTTATAGAATAAAGCACCAATCAGTGGTTAATGGTCAACTTCATGAAAGAGATGAGATTGAAATTTACAGGCTGACCTTACCATGGGTTAAAAGCTAGAAAGATGTTTAATAACCATTATATTATGGATGGTAATACCGGTCTGCTAAAACAAGGTTGCTTGTATAAAAGGAAATGCATTAGAAAGAAAAATGTAAAACGTTACTGCAAAATTTAACGGCTGCAAATGAGACTTGTTTTGCTTTTTACTTTATTTTTTACTTTTACTTTAAGTTATTATAGAACACTGAATTGGACAGTATTATTATATAAAGATAGATAGATAGATAGATAGATAGATAGATAGATAGATAGATAGATAGATAGATAAGATAGATAGATAGATAGATAGATAGATAGATAGATAGATAGATAGATAGATAGACAGAAATAGCGTACTCTCAGGCTTGAAAAACTTTTTCAAGCCTGAGAGTGCCGCATTTTTCCCATCTTTGTATCTTTGTATGCTCTCCTCCTGCTGTGCATCTCAGCAACTGGCTATTGAAGGATTGCCGTTTTTCCTGCAAGATATATATATATATTTATAGGTTAATCTAGAGCAGGTGCTAGAAAGGTATGGGGAAATCTACATAGAAAAGGCACCCAGCACTCCTAAAAATAACCAGCAACTAACTATGACATGCTCTCTGTTTTGGTTCTTACTCTACTACTGTCAGAGTCCCAATTTTGGGTAATATATCACGTATTTTTAAATTGAGAGCTCACCCCCGGCAGAGGTCCCCAAGTCTCCAAAACAGTTACTCTGAGGCAGCGCCCCCTGTCAGACACGCTTTAAAACACACACAAAATGGAGGTTGCTCAAATGAATTGAGAAGTTAATATAGAGCAGGTGCTAAAAAGGTATGGGGGAAATCTCACAGATACAAAAAAAGGGTTTGCACTCTTGCAAATAACCAGCAACTAACCATGACGTTCTGGACCTGATTCACGCTTAAGAAAATGCTGTTTTTTAGGTGCATATATTTAGGAAGGGAAATACTGCGCAGGCGTAATACCTTAATATATGCAATTTACTTAGGACTTAAGAACGGGACTGCTGTGAATCGCAACTATGAACCTATTTCTTCAAGGTTCGTAATGACTTAAGAATGAAGGGACATGCCGGGAAAACTTAAGAACGAAGCTAAGAAGTTTGGGTGGAGGCAGCCATTTAAATGAGCAAATAAGAACTTAAAGATAAGGAAGCCCCATGGCATTCGCAAGGCGCTTAGGAAGCTGGAAACCGTGTCAGGGGCGTCCTTGCTACTAGTTGCGCATATTTAAGAACCTAATGCTTTCTTAAGTGGGAATCAGGTCTTCTATCTTTAAAATAAAAGTCAGAGAGATTTGTTACATACATTTGCAAATATATGATAAGCCACCAGTCACTTACAAGGCTTCTCTGTTTTTGTCCTAACTCTAAAACTGTCAGAGTCCCAACTTTGGGTCATATATCGTGTATTTTAAAATTGAGAGCGTTTTTGTATTCTACAATTGTTGAATTGCCAGCTGACATAATAAACAAAAGTTAAATAAATATTATTTAATGTTTCAGTGCTGGCACACTAGGCACCCCACTCCTGTTGGTCGGAGGAGAGAA
This sequence comes from Limnodynastes dumerilii, assembly GCA_011038615.1. Lineage (NCBI taxonomy): Eukaryota > Metazoa > Chordata > Amphibia > Anura > Limnodynastidae > Limnodynastes > Limnodynastes dumerilii. The sequence continues at coordinate 124,695 of WWET01002005.1, forward strand.
TACAATAATAACACACGTCTGGTTGTATCATTTATTACACAATATTGTCGCCACTTGGAGCGAGACCCCCGCAGCCCCGCGCCCACCTGAGGTAGTTTAATGCAAAGCGACACTCGTCCCAAGAGCTAGCAGTCAGCCCGATACCTGTGGCAGCAATAAGTTACTCAGACAAAACATGCACATGAAATCATTGGGAAATCATTCAGAGATCCGGTTTTTTTATGTACGTAATTATACGCGCGGCCGGAGCAAGGAAACACCCACCAACAACCCCGACACTCCCCTCTTCCGGACACTCCCCTCTCCCGGACACTCCCCTCTGCCGGACACGCTGTCAGTGACTTACGAGTTCCTAGACCCCTCTGTTCTTTCCGCGTGCAGTTACGTGCGTATATGTGCTCCGTCCGTGCGATTCTTGATAACCGCGCCTCCATGCGTTCATTTTAATGCCTCCCCCCGCCCACTTTTATGTAAATTTTCCCGTGCATCTGATTTCCGTGCGTATATGTCCCCAAGTGCGATCACATGTACGCCCGTTAAAATAAAGTACGTAAATAAAGTTACTACGCATGCGATGATCCGATCCTAAAAATACGCACGCAACTCCCCGCGAACACGGATCTCTGAATACGGCCCATGGTCCCTCTTCCGCCCTCCCCCCCAAGACGCAGAACGTTCTCCGTAGCCCAGCGGTGGCGCTGTAGGAGGGGCGATCGGCGGAAACAGGCGGAGAAAATACGCGACTCTTAAATAATTTAACTTCCCACAAACCCAACAATCTCAGTGATACTAAAATAAAATGATAACATCCAAAAAAATACAGAGACAGCGAACTGGACGCTCGCGACTAATGGAATCGCAGGGCCACGGAATCCACGCATAGGTGCGATCGCTGCTCCACTAAGCCATCAAAGGCCATGGACGCGTGATAAGAAAGAACCCCCGAAAACATTGTCTTTCTTTACTGCGCAGATCCTGATGCGTTCGGCAAATTCGTAGCCTACGCCAACACAGACGCCAAAAAAGCGTAGCGTTCTGATCCTAAAACACCCACTTTCCGTTGCTCCTACGTCTGGGGAGGGCAGACTGCGCTCTGAGCTAGAAGCGCGGAACGCAGGCGAAAGCCAATCCGACGGCCCCACAGAGGGTTAATAAGCGCTCCTGTCTTCCCGCGACAGCCTGAGCTGAAAGAGTTAACTGCTCTAAAAAACCCGGTTGCGCCGTCCGGACGCTATTATACCGCACTGACACATCTCATGGCGACGTACAATACCACAGCGACATAAACAGGGAGAGACCCTAAGAAGAAGCTCTGCCACCAACACGAGGAGGAGGACGCTTGTGGCGCCACCTGGAGGGGGAACGCCATATCTGCAGCTTTGTACTGTGAAGGACGGACGGGCTCGGAGGTCAAGTATCGCAATTAAGTCATTCTATAGGTTCTATACCAGAGCGTCCTTCAAAGTATAAGCACACGGGACAGATTCTAGATCTAATGAGGTCGAGAGGGAGCACAGAGCATGATGCGGGTTCTAGATTGCATGCATCGTATAAGTACAGTATAGAAGAAGTACAGTGTGTTCTAGATCAAATACGTCATATAAGTACAATGTGTGCTGTGGGTTCTAGATCACATGCATAGAAGAAGTACAGTTCATGATGCAGGTTCTAGATCGCGTGTATCGTATAAGTACAGCATAGAAGAAGTACAGTGCATTCTAGATCACATAATCATATAAATACAATGCATGGTGTGGGTTCTAGATCACATATATAGAATAGATATATAGATATAAATACAATGCATGGTGTGGGTTCTAGATCACATGCATAAAAGATGTACAGTGCATTGTGCAGGTTCTATCTCGTATGCATAGAAGAGGGACAGTATAGAAGAAGTACAGTGCACTCTAGATCACATACATCATATAAGTACAATGCATGGTGTGGGATCTAGATCACATGCATAGAAGAAGAACAGTTCATGATGCAGGTTCTAGATCACGTGTATCGTATAAGTACAGCATAGAAGAAGTACAGTGTGTTCTAGGTCAAATACGTCATATAAGTACAATGCATGGTGTGGGTTCTAGAGCACACACACGGAATAAGTACAGTACATGACATGGGTTCTAGATTACATACATTGTATAAGTACGGTATATAGCATGGTACGAGAGGTGTCTGGTATAACAATGTACAGTAGAGGCGAATGTTCGTAGGGCCGATTGATCCAGACTAATCCGCCACCATTTTATGTGTGAATGAATCAGAATATTGAAGGCAGCGTCCTGATGGCGGATGTCGCAGCGAGTGGGGGTGGGGTGCTTATTAGCGCCTTGATGCAGCAGGTACAATGAGAGCCTTGTACCTGGTTCCATATTGTCCCAGGGTCTGACGTGTGCTTTGTTCCAGATCAGATGTGTGCTGCCATCTACTGTCCGTGATATGTCCCACGTGATCTAGAACACCATGATCTTGGCTGGGTCCTCAAGATACATGTGCTGTGTTCTAGATCAGATAGTGGATCCAGTTCCTGTACATGTTGATGGTTCTGGGTCACTTGTCCAGTCAAATGTTCTCTATGGCCTGGGTTCTAGATCAGACACTAGACACTGTGCCTCTGGGTTCTAGATCAGACTCATTGTTCCTATACTGGGCAGGTGTTAATGCTAGATCTGGTATCCGCTCAGTACACGGTTGTAAAGGCGTAGCAGCGTTCTAGATCTGATCGGCGTTTGGGTTCTAGGTGTCTGCCCGTTCCCGTCCAGGTGACGGCTTCTGTGTCTGACACCAGGCAGTCGTCCCCCACCTCCACCTCGAGCTCCGGCGGTCAGCAAAGACGCTGCGCTATGTAGCGCAGGACGCGAGACAGCCAGCGCCCCAGGCAGGAGCCGCGCGTCCGGAGGAAGAGCTCGTACAGCTGAAGCTGCCCCAGGCGCACGGACTCGGAGATGGAGACGTTTACGTACACCCATAGCGAGGGGGCAGACGCCCTCCGGTGCCTTCAGGAGAGGAGAGAAAACAAACCACATTTCGTTATATATAACAAGATGGAGGCGCGCACGACCACCGCCAATGTACGGAATGGGTGGAGCTTAACACAAAGGGGCGTTATTACACACAATGCACCTGTGTTAACACCTGAGCTCCAGTGAGTGAGTGTTTATGCGTCTTGTGCAGGGACCGCCTCCCTGTGCGGCGGGGGGGAGGGGCCTGTGACGTCACAGTATAATCAGGAAAGTGGCCCCACCGTATAATCAGATCAGGGGCCACTTTAAAGATTACAACCACGGGCAGGTCCCGATCGCTGCCATAACCGAGCGCGGAATGACCGCAGAGAGGAGAGACAGTGTAATTAACCACTTAATCACCTATTAGCAGAGGCCACGGGCGCCGCTAATCATTACTAAGGGAATACGTCTTAGTTATAAACTCACGGCGCCCAATGGACTTAGACGCGTCTTGTAGCTGCTGCGATTGATCCGAGGAACGTTGCGCTACTTCCGCTGACGTTCAGGCTGCACTGGCGAGAACGCGTCCTTACTGTATATGGGCAGCGTTACTCCGCCCCTTCTCACCCCTGTAACACCCCCCTTCTAGCGCAGGCAGTCGCAGCTGCGCGAGCTTCCGTTCCGGCCACGCGCGGTCGCGAAAATACGTGGAGAGACGTTAAGATAGCGGGCGTAAGTCTCAGTCTGGGGCGCCCGGCTGGTTAATATTCACTGTCCTCTATGCCACGCATTACGAGCGCCGTGTATAACCATCCGATGTCAACAATAAACGCCGATGAAACGCGGTCTCCATGGAAATGGCCGCCGCCTCGGAGCTGACGGCATTTTCTCCTATATCTCATTAGAATATAAACTATAGAGTGATCAGCGGAACGCGAGCGGCAGCCAGTAATTAGCCAGTCTGCAGAAAACGATGCCGTGATTATCAGCCATCATACGAACGCCATGAATACAGGCTGTGATGAGCAGCTGCTGGGGCCCCTGAGTGACCAGAAGGGCCACAGCCTCCGTCCTGGCACAGGTGTTCAGCCAATATCTCCTCTGCCATCTATACGCGGGCTGCAAGATAATGGCCCCTTAAAAAGGAGAGTCAGAGAGTGAGCCAATCACAGGGCATGGGGTGTGGGTCCCCGTGATAGGCATGACGCAGGTACGCACCTGGCGAGCGCTCGGACACAGCAGCGTGACATACTGAGGAAGGAGCTGGCCCCGGCGGTGGTGCAGAGGGCCGTCTCGATCCCGCGAAGGAGGTCGTTGGTTTTAAGGAGAAGAAGCATCTGACGCGGGACGCTGGCGAGTAACTGGCTGATCTGAGGGAGGTAGACGGCGGCGTTACTGCGGATCTCCCGAGCCTGGAGGAATGGAGAAAACGTCAGACCGGTGGAGGAGACGGGGTGATGGAATATATAGAGGGACAGGCGGAGTAGACGGGGTGATGGTATATATAGAGGGACAGGCGGAGTA
>WWET01002005.1:137979-149155 GCA_011038615.1 Limnodynastes dumerilii
ACACTAACCTGAACGTAGGGACGCTGGGGGACGTCCCCTCCAGTGTCCCTACGGCGCTGCTACGGACGCCCGATCCACGATCTGGCGTCTCGGTAGCAACGCCGGGCAACATCTGTCCGGCGCATGCGCAGATCGGCTGAAAAGCCAATCTTACGCCCGCCATCCAAGCGACGGCGGGCGTTGTTTTGGATCAGGCCCTTGGTGTACGCAAATGGCCTCTCGTGCGGACCTGTGGGTCCGGCCCAGTGTTGCAGCCTTTCCTACGCTTGTCTATACGAACCTATACATTGATTTGAGTCGTCCGCATATTGTGTTACCCAGCATCCTCTCTGTCTCTGCATCTCTTTGCGGTACAATATGGTTTTCCTATTCAGCTGAAGAGGCCGCTACCTCTAAATTAAACCCTAAGTGGTTAAATTAGCACCTGTCAAATATTTTATAATATTGTCACTGTACCGGGATAATAAAACCCTGTCAAGATTACAATAAAAAATTAAACACGCGGCTTTTATTCTGTCCGCAGCCTGATGTGTAAAAATAATGTTTTGTTTAGAGTCCTTTATCTTTCCTGCACCAGAGGATGCTCGACAAAGCGTTCTATGAACTACGGGTGTCGTCTTCCAATCCACCGTTGTTATTCTGCAGGGGTGCTACATCTTCTTTTAATTAAATGTTATGACACAGATGGAAATTTCATTAGAAGGAGAGAAAATGTCTAATTGGAAAACTGTTCTGCCCATTCTGACATTAATGCTACGAGGGGGGGGGGGGTTTTACAGGAAAAACATATTGCCTTTTGTAACATTACTCCACCCACCAGGACCAGGATTGGGCCCCCCAGGGAAAATATTTACACTTCCCACAAACCCCGTCAAATCAATCCAGCCTCCATTCCCAGCCACGCAGTTTAATTTTCCCTCCGGTTATTAACCCTCGGTTCACCTATAGTTAGGAGGAAAGATAATGGCTTGCTAGTAGGGTCCAATATCTGAAGTCACTGGGGGAATAATGTAGGGTAAAAGTTATATTGTATTGACTCCTGCTCTTCATAGTAGTGCAGCAATGATAGGATGGAATATGCACCCGCCCTGGAAGAGGTTTTATAAGGGAAGAAATGTCTTTATAGCATCAGAAAGACCCCCATGGCGATTGGTCATGCTTTCAAGCCATGGGCCTTGTCTCCTCCCCCAAACGTGAGAGGTGTCTTTTGTGAGAGGACACTGCTATTTGTTGCATGATTATGTGATCTGGGGACATTACTGTGTCCTAATCATGTGATCTGGGGACAATACTGTGTCATAATCATGTGATGTGGGGACATTATGATATAATAATTGGATCTGGTGGCATTACTCTGTAATACAATCAAGTGATCTGGGGACATTATGGTAATAATAATCATTTGATCTGGAGATATTATTGTGTGATATAATCATGTGATCTGTGAGCATTATTGTGATCTTGGGGACAATACTGTGTGGAATAATAATGTGGCCTGGGACATTACTATGTGACATAATCACGTGATCTGGGGTATTACTGTGTGGTGTAATCACGTGATCTGGGGTTATTACTGTGTGGTATAATCACGTGATCTGGGGTTATTACTGTGTGGTATAATCACGTGATCTGGGGTTATTACTGTGTGGTATAATAATGTGATCTGGGGACGTTACTATGCGGTATAATCGTGTGACCTGGGGACATTACTGTGTGGTATAATCATGTGATCTGGGGACATTACTGTGTGACATAATCATGTGATTACTTTGACAATGTCCCCAGACAAAGTAAAAGTCAAGTTCCCCCTTTCTAAAATTGCCCTGATGCCCCAGTATAGAGGTAAATACTCTCTGGGCACCACTTGACCATAGCTCTCCAGTACATGCCAAAGCAGCGCACAGTATATTAAGTGTATAGTATGCAAATAATCCATTATCATCCGCACAAATGGAACATGGGCTCTCTTATCCGGAATGCTGCCAAATGGAAAATGCATTTGATAAACTGGTGTGTTAACGCGTTCTACCTACTGACTGGATTTTATCACCAGTGACTGTTTAATATATTGGTTCAATAAACATGCCTGTCACACCAGTATTTTTGAAATGAAGATAAATAGTGGTCGGCAGCCTCTCCCATGCATCATAAATATCTGTTTGCTGTAGATTGCTTTTTAAATGCTAAACTTTGCAGAACCCACATGCAGTCGGAGATGGGAAATGAAATGGTCGTCACTGCAGCCTCGCTGTCCTTTGTTTGTACTGTGATATAAAAGCTTATTGCTGATATGTAAAAGTTATACAACTGTAATAAGAAGAGGTTGCTGCTAATGTAGGCCGACAGTCAGGGGAGGGAGGGGATAGACTCAGGCCCAACAGCAAGGAGGTGTGGCCAAGTCTGGATGGGCGGGACTAGGTGGAGACAAGCGGGACAGGGGGTGGAGCTGGGCAGGACCGCTGCTTGATAGAAGCTGTCAGTGGATTAAAACAACGCTCGGCACTCAGTGCTCATACACTCATACATGGAGCTATACATACACTCATACACGGAGCTATACATACACTCATACATGGAGCTATACATACATACACTCATACATGGACATATACATACATACACTCATACATGGACATATACATACATACACTCATACATGGAGATATACATACATACACTCATACATGGACATATACATACATACACTCATACATGGACATATACATGGGGGTCTTAGATCAGGAATTTGCGCTAATGAGGGGGTGGCCTTTAATACACTCAAGCAAAAGGCTGGCGCTGAGCTCGGAGGTCTGCACGCACTGCCAAGAGAAGACTGGATGCGGTCATGTTGGCATATATGTATGTGCCATTTGGCATGTACACAATGATTTACCAATGTATACCAACCAAATTGTATTGAATATCCCTACTTTCATGAATAAATTCTATTTTGTTAATGTGAGAAACTGCTATTGTAAAATATATTTAATAATAATATTTGGTTTATTATTTAGGCCATAAGGACCTTTTTTTTGGGTTCTTTTTATACTGGTTTAAAGGGTCATATTGTATAAATAACGTAAAGCTGTATTTATTAAGAATGGTTGCACTGTGTAAAGACTGTATATAATTTATATGTTATGCCATGCCAGGGCCGGCAAATCTCCTGACAGTCCCGACCCCCTGTCAATCTCTATTGTAATCCCTAGAGTTACTAGAGATGGTCTGGACTTGATGATGTCACCAAGCCCCGCCCACCCCCTGGAACACTAGTGATTACAGTAGTGATTGACAGAGGGTGGGGCTTAATGACACAATTTGCAGAAATAGTGTCATTTAGTCCCACCCCTCTGCCGGAATCTATTTCTTCCCTCCGAGATCTCGCCGAGTCAAGAAATAAAAAGTAGGCAGCCCTGCCGTAGACCTTTAGATATATCTCACACTTTAAGGGCCTGATCCAGATTTCCACTGATGCGCTGGGTATCGGCATGCACTCCCCCTGACACTCCCCTTGTGGCCGGCGTAATTACACACTGTTACACCGGTTGAAGGCTACCCAAACTTCAGCCGGTTTAACAGTGTGAAATTACAACGGCCACATTAACTGCCCAAACCCGTTCTCCCGCCCTCGTTTGGGTATTGGCATGCACTCCCCCCGACACTCCCCCTGTGGCCGGCGTAATTACACACTGTTACACCGGTTGAAGGCTACCCAAACTTCAGCCGGTTTAACAGTGTGAAATTACAACGGCCACATTAACTGCCCAAATCCGCACTCCTGCCCTCGTTTCCTTACCTCCTCCCGCCTTCCTTCTGTAACTGTTGCATAGTTACGTCGAGGAACGTCCCCTCAACCGTAACTGTTAGGGGACGCCCGATCCTAAGGAATGGGTTTCCCTAACTACGCCGGGCAAGATCTCAGTCATGTGACTATAGATCAGCCCCTAAGTCACTGAAGATGCTCAAGGAGAATCTCAGTCATGTGACTATAGCATTTTGCAGACAAATATTTTATTAGATCCTCTCTATCACCTGATCTGATTACTTTCCCTTCTTTGAGATCTCGGAAACCTTCTGGCCTCTGGACTGTGTGGAGATCTCATGTCAGTTTTCGTCCTCGGCATTTAGGCTGCATTGATGAAGGTCGGAGTAGATCATATAGACTTGTCTTTCTGAAATCAATTTGTGCATATGTATAAGATTTCACTTAAAAGTGCTCGTAAACCACTGAATAATTCACATTATAATGGACTGTTTATAGGTAACAAAATGTCCACTCTGCTCTTCTCTACATCAGTCAGAGTTCTTGTTGCTGTTTTGTTTGTTAGTTTTTTTTTTTTACTGACAGTTAGAACCAGATCCTAAATTAAGAAAGACAGGCGATTTACGTAAAACTGCGCATTCTGAATTCAGTCTTGTTGCGCAAGGCGGGCCTACTCACCATACGTACAAGATGCGGTCAGGGTGGGGATAGCTATGCTAATCATAAAGGAAGGGCTTGGCTAACAGCAAAAAAAGGCTCAATCTTCAATAAAACAACACGATACAATAATACAGCGCTAAAAACTATCAAAACTAAAAAATTTTATTCAATGACGTTTTCTGAATGAGTCAGATCAAAGACCGCAACCCACAAAAAAAGTTTTATCAAAATACTGGTGAAAAAAAATCCATATATAGAAACATATATATGTATACACACAGAATAACAACAAACTATGAATCAAATAACACAATAAGACATTTATACAATAATAAAATAATACAATACATCATTGGTAATGTCAGTTCACAGTTGGCCGGGGCACAGGGAAGAACATCCCTGCTAATGATGGTGCCCCATAAGCCCAGGGCCCGGGACTGTATTCACGGCTGTCCAACCAACCCCCAACCCACCTCCCTGCCCCCTGATAGTGGCCCTGGATCGATAGATAGATAGATAGATAGATAGATAGATAGATAGATAGATAGATAGATAGATAGATATCACATCTCTTGGCATAGGCTACAATCCAGTAAACATATAGCTCCAGAATACACATATTTCCCTAACGTAATCTCGTCCAAGACATTTGTCCCCTCGGGAGTCGCTGCTGCCTCGTTAGCAAAAATACATTGATTATTTCCCACCAAATTGTCACAAATTAAGACATTTCGAAGGACGAACTTTGCCACAGACGCAATAAGTAAACCAATATCATTTGCATAGACCAAACCTAACAAGCATTTTGTAAGACAGATATGAGAAATATATGGGAATATGGCGCGTAGCGTCGTGACATTGATGAATAGACCAACTCGCGCTTTATTATAATAACAGATGGAGGCGAGTTAACTGTTTCAGTGACTTCCTTACACCATCATTCATAGGCATCTATATCTGTCTGCTGCGCTAGGTGGAATAAAGCTTTCTTTGTTGTTTTTAAAGGGACACTGAAATCAAATGAGCTTTATTGAAATGTACAATAATATGGAATCTACAGTTACCATCATTAAATATAAACTTCTATACACTCATCTTATTTATGATTAATTCCTTTAGCTACTGATCCATTTATTATCAATATGACATGCTTATCTTATTTTTGCTTTAACATAAATCATTGTGATGGGCAATAAGAATAATGGGGGCATTTATAATTTTCCTTAGCGTTTCCTGTGATTAACTGATCATTTAATGTGTTAGGTTACCATGACAACCAAAGGCACATAATACATGACACAGTATACAGAGAGACTTGGGAATCCTCCTTTGTGCTCTTACACATGCTTAGTAGGACAGTTTCTACATATACGCACCTAAGAAGCAGAAGCTTCTTAGGTGTGAATACAACCCAATGTTTCTTTTAAAAGGTTTTCTTTTTTTCCTGAACGCTTAGTAAAGAGGTCTCTTGAATTCAGTACTATCAGCTAAAAAATAGAATTAATAGGAAGAACATTGTTCCTGCATCGCTCCAGGCAGGTGCGCGTAAAAGGAGAGGTCTGCAGAACATTGCACCAGGGCCGCAGACGCTCAGCCGAAGCATTAAGAGGCTGAAGTGACGATGAGAATCACTTTAACTTACAGCAAGAGTGAGAAGTAAGTGGTAGGGAAATAAGGTCCAAAATGGTAATTATTTTGCTGATTGCATAGACCGAGGAACCCTTTTTTGGTCACTTAAGAAAGGGGGAGGGTAGACAGATGGTATAGGCAGAGTATTTTGGCGAGATTAAGAAGAAAAACAGTCTTTAACTGGCTCATTGAGCTCTCCTCTCCTGAAACAAGCTCCTCATTTGTGGCTATTAAGGAAATGAAATGTGAAAATATCTCCCTCTTGGAGTGGACACTTTTAGCACTTTTTCTCAGTATATTCCTTATATTTTCATGCAAAGAGAAAGCGGAAATAAAATAAAACTGTATATTAGTTCAGAGCAACAACAGGAAAAATAGACGTTATTCTGCACCTTGACAAACCCTCCAAACCAGCCAGTGGGAGTGGGAGTTCCATGATATTTATGCATAGTTTATTATCGCTATAATGTCCATATATGTAATAATTATTATGATGAAGTAGAGATGAGCGCCAACCCCCGTGTTTTGGTTTTGGTTCTAAATCTTCATTGTGTTTTGGTTTTGGTTTTGTCAAAAAATAATGAAATGTTTTGGTTTTGGATCTGTATTTTTTTAATTGCTAAAAAATGCTAAAATCAAGTAATTTTTATGTATTTTTGCTCCTAAAGCATTATTAATAAGAATAATAATATTTCCAGTCACAAGATTGAGGTTGTTTGGTACATGTTACCATATATTGTCTAGTATCCCACTCTCAACTTTGTGGCATTAGTCAGATGTATTCTCATGTATTGCTATTGCTATATAACATATGAAAGGACAATATTGATGGTCCCCACAGTAAATATAAATTCTATAGTTTGTACAATATTTAAAAAAAAAAACTATTGTATAAATAAAGAGGAAAAAGTGTGAACATTACTTGCTGCAGGGTGAGGAATGTTTAAGCTGCTATTAACCAGTATATTCCTAGTACTTTTTACCAGACTAAGGGCCAGATTTACTAAGCTGTGGGTTTGGAAAAGTGCAGATGTTGCCCATAGCAACCAATCAGACTTTAGCAGACATTTTCTAGTATGTAAACAGAAAGTGAGAGCTAGAATCTGATTGGTTGCTATAGGCAACATTTCCAAACCAGCATCTTAGTAAATCTGGCCCTAATGGTTAATGGCTATTAGTACTTGTATGAGTGGCAGAAGAGTGGCTGCAGCCTTGTCACCTTATTGGCTGTTCACCCCTGCAGCCTTCTCACCCTATTGGCTGATCACTCCTGCCTATGTGTGTGCTGTCTGTGTGTTACACTGATGGATACATGGACCCCTCACAGTCACTTCATGTAAAATGTTTGGGGAAACTTGCTCCCTTGTTATGGTAACTGCCCGGTGGTGGGAATCCTCTTTTATGCCTGCCTAGCAAAAAAGCCAATGAAGCCATGCCCATTTTCACGGCACCCATAAGCCACGCCCTTTTTTCAAGTTAATGGGGGTTTTTTTCTTTCTATTTTGTTAAATAATAATTTTGGGGGTGTTTCTGGGCCACCAGAATCCCCTCATGGGTGGCCCACTGGGTCCCTGACAGTCTAGCTGTGATCTTTCTTACCTTGTGTGTAGCTCCAGCAATGGCATGTGAGGACTGTTTCTTCAGCGGGGCTGCAGGGCAGCTGCTAATAGGGTGGATTGGATGAAAGGTGAGTGCAGGGGGGGTGGTTGCCCCATAGCAATTGCCCCGCTAGCACCTACTATAGTTGCACTCCTGATATCACTCATCCCAGGCATTCTGTTCAGTATTTCCACTCAGCTCAATAAAGTTGTAGCAAAAAAAAAAAGTCTCCACAAGTCTGCCTCTATGCTCAGCGCCCGTGATTGGCTGGTCACAGTCATGTGATACTGAGGCAGGAAATACAAGGCTCGAGAGATCCGAATTTTTTGTGAAAATGGTGTTTTGCCTCGATTACAGATCCAAATTTGGTGGGAGGAACCGAGGCTTGGCTCGCTAGAGTTCCAATGTGTCGAATTTCACAGAATCCGAACTGCTCATCTCTATGATGGAGCTCTATATTTAAAACCCTACTGGATCACAAATACAGGATATAGGTGACTTTTCAGGGAGTCTCCCTAATAGTCAGGGAGAGTTGGCAGCTATTCAGTATGTAGAGCGTGGAGACAATACTGCATTTATCTCACAGCAAAGCGGGACGCCCCAAGTTATGTCAGCAATCTCCGCTCCCATTGGTCAGTGCTGTCATTTCCAGCATTGTAAAGCAATGAGGGCGGGGTTTTATATGCAGATCCATGCAAATTGGGACTCCGTGCTCTGCCAACCAATGCTGTAGTCCACACAAGGAGGAAGGACTAAACACAAACCTGTTACAGAGGATTCTTCAATAGAATGTTTCCATCACAGGAATGGAACACTGCGGGTTTGGACAAGTAGAGATGTTGCAACCAATCAGATTCAAGCTCTCATTTTCCTATTACATACTAGAGAATGTCAGCTAGAATCTGATTGGTTGCTATCGGCAACATCTCCACTTTTCCAAACCCACAGTTTAGTAAATCTGGACCTTAACTGTATATTCCATTGAGCTATTCCATTGAGCTATACTGGAGAAAAGAATGTGAATATAAAAAAAATGTAATTGCATCTTCAGATCTGAGCCCTTTGTCTGTGTGTGAATGTATAAGTATCCCCTATACCTCATTTTATTGTTTGGTATTGTTCATATTTGCCCCTAAGTTTATTTTTCCCCAGTGCTCACTTTCCAAATAATTAAAATACATCATCAGGAACCAAATGCACGAGAGTAACTAGCTCTCCTGGGTGTGCAGAGTATGGTATTGCTTTAAGTATTGTGCATACATGAGACAATATATAGAATATATTTCAGTAGTTACTGATGGGTCTGAAAATGTCAAGAAAGCCCTCTGCTGGCAGAAGGGTGGAATCGCAGTCATAAGAGGTCAGCACTAACCTGTCAGCTGCTGGCAATAGTGCTCAATACTTATAGACTGTGCCCTGCTGGCAGAATGGGGTATGACAGCTATAAGAGGTCAGCAGTAACCTGTCAGCTACTAATAATGTAATTAGAAATAGTGCTCAGCACTCATAGACTGTCCCCTGCTGGAAGAATGGGGTATGGCAGCTATAAGAGATCAGCACTAAGTTGTCGGTTGCTGGCGATGTATTTCTTAACAGTGCTCAGCGCTCATAGACTGCCCTCTGCTGACAGAAGGGGGAAACACAGCCATAAGAGCTCAGCGCAATGCTTTCAGCTGCTGACAATGTATTTATAAATAGTGCTCAGCACTCCTCATAGACTGAATGCTGAGCATTGAATATGCTGGCAGTCCTCTGCCAATGAACACACTGCACACATGCCTGATAGTGAGGTGCAATACCAGCCCCCCTATCCAGACTCACGCCCCCATCCCCTCACTATGGGACCCCTGGTATAAAGCCTATAATAATAATGAATGTAGAGAGGTAAATGATCATTCTGTAGAGAATACTGAAGCATCCTGCAGTTAATTGAAACATTTGTTTTCTACTCTCCACCGATGAATTAAAATGTATTATAAGCAGGCATTTATAATATTTCAGGATTAATCGGCGACTTATGACTATAAAAATAATTACCGTCCATATAGAAATAAACCGGGAAGGCGTTTTACGACATAAACCGCGGAAGCTCAACAAGTCCTCATTCTTACCCGAGAGGATTATAGCAATCTGTTAATTACCATCTTCCTGCGTTTGCTCTGTTATGAGCTATATGCAGTGCGTTCCGCTGACAAATCCCTCTTCTGAAACATCCCGATATCCGGAAACTTTTACAATATCTTCTAGTTTTACATTTCAGTTTTATTCTTCTCTTTTTTTTTCTGTTTTTCGATGAACTTCAGCTTTTTAGCTCAAGGGAGCGGAAATAAATAAATCGGTTTATAAAAGGGAATAGATAATTCGCAAGCATACTGCTTAGATGTAATGTATATATATATATACCTGGCACCCAGTATTTGCTGAACCCTAACATACTCTGCAAAGACACTGCCTTTGCTATGACCTCACCATTACTGTGTTCAGTGCTGGAGGCCGTATCTCCAGAAGGACATAGATACATTAGAGACCGTGCAAACAAGAGCAACTAAAATAGTCCATGGCCTGTGTCACACACCATACAGAGAGACTAGAGGAAGTAATATGTATAGTTTGGAGCAGAGAAGAGCTACTAAAATGATGCATGGCCTGTGTCACACACCATACAAAGAGACTAGAGGAAGTAACATGTATAGTTTGGAGCAGAGAAGAGCTACTAAAATGGTGCATGGCCTGTATCACACAACATACAAAGAAAGGCTAGAGGAAGTAACATGTATAGCAGGGTTGAAGACTTCCCCAGAATATCCAGGAGATTCCAGCAAATCTCCCGCAGAGGGCTTGAGGCCTGTAGTTCCATAAAAACCACACCCTCAAGTCCTGCCCCCCTGCCTGGCAACACTGGTATCCTAGTGTTACCAGGGACAGGGAGGGACTTAATGATGCAATTTGTGTCATCAAGCCCCGCACCCGTCCTTGGTAAACCCAAAAAACGGGTGATTGATATACATGGGGTGGGGCTTAATGACACGATTTTCATAAGTCGTGTAATTAAGTCCTGCCCCTGCATGCCTCTATGGCTTCCCTTCGAGATCTCCAAGAGGAAGCTATTAAAAGTTGGCAACCCTGATGTAAAGCTTGGAGCAGAGAAGGGCCAGGGGCATATAATAGCATCTTTCTAATATATTAAGGGGTGTAACCAGGCACAGGAGGGGGCATTATATAAAGGAAGAGGTGTAATAGAACATGAGGACATGTGTATATACTGGAGGGTGACAGGTACAGGAGGAAACATTATATAAAGGAAGAGGTGTAATAAACATGAGGACATGTGTATATACTGGAAAGTGACAGGTACAGGAGGGACATTATATAAAAGAAGAGGGGAGGGGGCATAAGGGAAGAGGTGTAATAGAACATGAGGACATGTGTATATACTGGAGGGTGACAGGTACAGGAGGGGACATTATATAAAATAAAGGGTGTAACAGAACATGAGGACATGTGTATATACTGGAGAGTGACAGG
>WWET01002005.1:184436-196149 GCA_011038615.1 Limnodynastes dumerilii
TCATCTCTAATACTATTATATTATTATATTATTACACAGATACTGACCAGCTTTACTATCACACACTGTTATTTAGACTTGGGATAGGAAACATCACCTCTCAACTCTAATACTGTTGGCAACAGATGAAATATGACTCCCCTGCAATCAACATGGTTTAGCCCAGGAGTAACTCATTTCAAGCACTTACTTAAGTCTGTATCCAGCCCAATTTGCCTAAATTGCAAAATGTAAAAGCTTTTATTTCTGACGCACAACATGGACGTTGGTCAAATGAATGTATAGGTTAATTAACAGGGTTTAGATTTTTCCCTAGCTTCCGTGTTTTCAAATTGTATTTCGACCACTTTTCGGCACCCCCCTCCGTGCTACCCAATTAGAACGCATTGTGCCCCTTCCAGACTGAAATGAAATCACGCTCTGGACGCGTTCCAAGGAAGGGGCGTGGTTTGCCGTTTTGATAAGTTGAATGTCGACAGTTAACTTGCCGGCACTAAAATGCTGACAGTGATCACTGATTGTCATTTTTCTATCAGACAGAGGATCCAGAGCCCTGAACGTTTTACGAACCCCCCCCCCCTTGTCACTCCCCTCTCTCGTACATACGTGCGTACTTTCCTAACCGCACCCATATTAGTCGATTTAAATGCCTCCCCCACACCCACTTTCACGTAACTTCCTACATACGGAGGCACTTCCTACATAAAGCAGCACTTTCTTAAGTGTGAATACGGTCCACAAATAGCAGCAGCTTCTTAACTGTGAATCGGGTCTTGTAATCCTAACCCTAATTCTGAATTTGGCGAGTCTCCCGGGGGGAGCTGGTAACCCAGATTTACAGGCCCCCATCACAGTTCCCATAATTCATGCAGTTGCGTTGGCTTTTGTTTTCTTGCTCACCAGAGTGGTTTAAAGACTATTTATTTCTCTGCATTTGTTCAGAATAACACGGGGTCAGACTGCTCTGAGAACTCAATTAATCTGTTCATTAATTGGCAAAGAAAGCTGCGGCTACATCTGATCTCCTTATGTAAAAGCACGCAAAGAGCAAGTAATGCCCTGGACTGAGCATCTCTCCGAGCCGAGAAATGTTGTCTCTAAATGCAATAAGACAGTAATAAAGCGACGGTTTCTAGAATGTGCTTTTCATTTCAGCACAAGGGAGGCAAACGCATGAAACGTGGAAACATGTATATTACTCTGAAGCCGCTCACAAATCTATCATTCAAATCTAGTGACATATGAGGTCTTATTCAGAGTTAATAAAACCAGTTAGGTACGTAGATTGCCTCCGTGTGGAGTGGAGTAGTTTAGTTAGAAAGGGTTTAGGCAGTGGGGGGGTGGAGGGAATTAGAGGGACTCATCCAGACTTCATTGCATGTGTAAACTACGATAAACTAGAATGCTCTCTCTGTATTGGGTGGATGTTACTAGAATGCTCTCTCTGTATTGGGTGGTGGTCACTAGAATGCTCTCTCTGTATTGGGTGGATGTTACTAGAATGCTCTCTCTGTATTGGGTGGATGTTACTAGAATGCGCTCTCTGTATTGGGTGGATGTTACTAGAATGCGCTCTCTGTATTGGGTGGATGTTACTAGAATGCGCTCTCTGTATTGGGTGGATGTTACTAGAATGCGCTCTCTGTATTGGGTGGATGTTACTAGAATGCGCTCTCTGTATTGGGTGGATGTTACTAGAATGCGCTCTCTGTATTGGGTGGATGTTACTAGAATGCGCTCTCTGTATTGGGTGGATGTTACTAGAATGCGCTCTCTGTATTGGGTGGATGTTACTAGAATGCGCTCTCTGTATTGGGTGGATGTTACTAGAATGCGCTCTCTGTATTGGGTGGATGTTACTAGAATGCGCTCTCTGTATTGGGTGGATGTTACTAGAATGCGCTCTCTGTATTGGGTGGATGTTACTAGAATGCGCTCTCTGTATTGGGTGGATGTTACTAGAATGCGCTCTCTGTATTGGGTGGATGTTACTAGAATGCGCTCTCTGTATTGGGTGGATGTTACTAGAATGCTCTCTCTGTATTGGGTGGATGTTACTAGAATGCTCTCTCTGTATTGGGTGGATGTTACTAGAATGCTCTCTCTGTATTGGGTGGATGTTACTAGAATGCTCTCTCTGTATTGGGTGGATGTTACTAGAATGCTCTCTCTGTATTGGGTGGATGTTACTAGAATGCTCTCTCTGTATTGGGTGGATGTTACTAGAATGCTCTCTCTGTATTGGGTGGATGTTACTAGAATGCTCTCTCTGTATTGGGTGGATGTTACTAGAATGCTCTCTCTGTATTGGGTGGATGTTACTAGAATGCTCTCTCTGTATTGGGTGGATGTTACTAGAATGCTCTCTCTGTATTGGGTGGATGTTACTAGAATGCTCTCTCTGTATTGGGTGGATGTTACTAGAATGCTCTCTCTGTATTGGGTGGATGTTACTAGAATGCTCTCTCTGTATTGGGTGGATGTTACTAGAATGCTCTCTCTGTATTGGGTGGATGTTACTAGAATGCTCTCTCTGTATTGGGTGGATGTTACTAGAATGCTCTCTCTGTATTGGGTGGATGTTACTAGAATGCTCTCTCTGTATTGGGTGGATGTTACTAGAATGCTCTCTCTGTATTGGGTGGATGTTACTAGAATGCTCTCTCTGTATTGGGTGGATGTTACTATTTGGTGGTATCATTAGGTTGCTCTCTGTGTTGGGAGGTGGTACTTAAGTTGCTTTCTGTATTTGGTGGTGGTCATTAGAATGCGCTCTCAGTATTGGGTCATGGAAGGGGAATCTTAGGGTCAGGCTGCGGGGAGGCTGCGGGGAAGGGAGGGTTAGGGTCAGACTGCGGGGAGGGGAGTCTTAGGGTTAGGCTGCGGGGAAGGGAGGGTTAGGGTCAGACATCAGGGAAGGGAGTCTTAGGGTTAGGCTGCGGGGAGGAGAGTCTTAGGGTTAGGCTTCGGAGAAGGGAGTCTTAGAGTTAGGCTGCGGAGAGGAAGGTCTTAGGGTCAGGCTGCGGAGAAGGGAAGGTTAGGGTAAGGGTTGGGGTAAGGGGAATGGAATTATTCTGACCTTTCATTGCAGCGTCATTTTGCAGATGATCGTTTCACCTCTTCTTTCGACAAATGGTCATTCTCAGCATGACCTACACCCCTGCAGTGTTATCGTCAGTCCGAAAATACTGAAACCACAATGAGCAGATTGCACATTCTAATAAGTGAAGTCACAAAGGAAATGCCTCTATTATTTAAGTGAAGTCAAGACCAATGTAACACAATTTGTTAAGCAAGAAAAACATAGTTGTTCCACCGAGTGCACTGAATCTTACAGTAAATTATTTAAACTCAAGATTTTATTAAATATGTATTAAAGCCCAAAGAGAAGACTAGAAACCAAGAGCAAAATATAAAATATAGAAAGTGAATAAAGAAAAGAAATTGTGTAAGAATGTAGACATAACGGTGCAGATGTCCAATATTTATTTATTTTTCCGATCCCAAAACCGTTAACAGTATTATTCAGTCACTAATAACTGGGGTGATTCCAGAGGACTGGAAAATAGCAAATGTCGTCCCTCTGCATAAAAGTGGAAGTAGGGAAGAAGCGTCAAACTACCGACCAGTGAGTCTCACATCAGTAGTAGGGAAATTGATGGAACAAATTGTACAGTATCTTAAATCCAGTAACTTACAGGATCCCAAGCAGCATGGATTCACTGGGGGAAGATCATGTCAAACAAATCTTATTGAATTTTTTGACTGGGTCAGTAAAGTATTAGATAAAGGGGGAGCTGTAGACATAGCTTATCTAGATTTTAGCAAGGCTTTTGACACTGTGCCACATCGAAGACTGTTAAATAAGATGGAAATTTGGGATTGGATAAAGATAGTTGCATGGACACGATCTTGGCTACAGGATAGACAACAGAGGGTTGTAGTAAATGGAGAGCTAATTTTCGTCTGTCTCTGTTTCTATAATAGCGTTATTTTGGAAACTTTTAAAATAATTGGGTCTTTGGAAACACCACTTCAAATTATGGGGTACATCCAGACCTAAGTGCTTCATCGCGTAACATTTTTACACTGGCATATTTCTATGCCCTCCCCTCGCTCGTACTTACTTTGGTCGTTTTACGATTGCCAAATCCTACAATAACTTTTCAAAGCGTAACTACTGACGTACGTAATGGCTTCATGTATGTAAGTGTCTAAGCCATGCCCATACTGTAGGATTTAAATGCCTCACCCCGCCTCTGAAGCGCAATTACGGGTCTCGTATGGATGTCACGCCCCTTCATTTAGTTACGCTGTTGATACGTGGCGGTACGTATGTTCAGAGTTACGTGGCGTCACATCTGCCGTGCGCATGCGCAGTAAAAACGAATGAGCGCTTTTACGTCAGCGGCTAGCGTAAAATCTGGACGCTTAGGTCCCTGAACCCTCATTTACATGACTATCCCCGTCTGTATGGCCATCGCAACTGAAGGGTAAGTGCTCACGTACGGGAGAACTTACGCAGTCAGGATATCTGGCGTGCTCATGCGCCATAGGTCTGGATCTGGGCCTTAAAGCACAGTCCTGCGCATCCACAGAGCGTTACCGACCTCTCCCTGCACCAGATGGGGGCCTTCCAAGCTAAGGGCAGCACCGATGAACACAATACTGAAAATGTTCATGGAAACTCTTCAGCATTGCAAGAAAACAAGATGGCCGAGGATGTCACGCCCCTTTGTTCGTAGTTACGCTGTTGATACGTGGCTGGTACGTATGTTCAGAGTTATGTGGCGTCACATCTGCCGTGCGCATGCGCAGTAAATACTAATGAGCGATTTTACGTCAGCGGCTAGCGTAAAATCTGGACGCTTAGGTCCCTGAACCCTCATTTACATGGCTACCCCCGCCTGTATGGCCATCGCAACTGAAGGGTCAGCTCCTTCAGGGTAAGTGCTCACGTACGGGAGAACTTACGCAGTCAGGACATCTGACGTACTCATGCGCCATAGGTCTGGATCTGGGCCTTAAAGCACAGTCCTGCGCATCCACAGAGCGTTACCGACCTCTCCCTGCACCAGATGGGGGCCTTCCAAGCTAAGGGCAGCACCGATGAACACAATACTGAAAATGTTCATGGAAACTCTTCAGCATTGCAAGAAAACAAGATGGCCGAGGCGGCGCTCACCGCTACAAACATGACTTAGCAATCCTTCCACAACTTTATGGCCATCATAGCTCTCTCAAGGACTCTTCTGCATGTAATCACCAGAACAAGCGGCTTTTATTTCCCTCCTCCGCCATGAATGTAAAACACTAGGACAGGAGGCAGACGCTCCGGAAAATGCTGTAACGGGCCTGAGCGCAGCCGGAGAGGAATAGACATTCATGAGAGAGCAGATCCGTCACCGTTCACTGACCATTACATCGCAGGCGTCGAGTCCGTACGGCTGTCCGGGGTCTCCTAACTGATGTAAAAGTCAATATTTCTTTATGAAACGCTCGCTGTTAATTCTCGCAGGAGACGCAGCTGCACACAAGCGATTATCCTACTCCAAGTGATTATCTGGCTGACATATATCTTCATTCTACAGCAGCTGGGAGAGGACGCTGATATTTCTGCAAATGCCATCCTCACCTGTCCGAGCAAGCATGTCACGGGCAGCCCAGCGACACACACATGGGACACGAAACTATTATCCATGGTAGAGAAGCTTCATCAGATATCCCATAAGAGGCGGGCAGTTATCAGGGGGCATCATTGCACCCCTCAAATGCAGCCATCCGCTAATAAAGGGCTTTCTTTACTACTAGAGCCCTTCCAGCGGCAGTTATGTAGAGGTAGATCCTGACATTGGTACCAGAGGGGAATTACGCCAGCTGCTAGCATAATTACCATGCACATGCGCACAAACATGTCATGCCAGCGTGCCGGCAAACGTACGTCACTTTCTTACGTACGATTGCCAGTACACAAAAGACCACTAATTTACGCTTGCCGTATCTCTGCCGAAGAGGTTTTGTTTTGTTTTATATGTTATTTACTTATTTAAAAAATAGTTTAGTTTTTAGTTATTTGGGTTTTATCTATTTACATACATATATTTAAGCAATCTGCTCTTATACCTACATTTCCTTTTCCCTAAAAACTGCTATAAGAGGTATAGAGTTAAAGGAGCAGAGTCCCCAGAGTTACAGAGTAGTGATGTCACAATGATACAGGGAGTCACAGACTGAGAGTTATATAGAGGAAGGAGCAGGGTCTCCAGCAGTACAGAGTAGTGATGTCACACTCCTGTCACACTGATAGGAAGGAGCAGGGTCTCCAGCAGTACAGAGTAGTGATGTCACACTCCTGTCACACTGATACAGGGAGTCACAGACTGAGAGTTATATAGAGGAAGGAGCAGGGTCTCCAGCAGTACAGAGTAGTGATGTCACACTCCTGTCACACTGATACAGGGAGTCACAGACTGAGAGTTATATAGAGGAAGGAGCAGGGTCTCCAGCAGTACAGAGTAGTGATGTCACACTCATGTCACACTGATACAGGGAGTCACAGACTGAGAGTTATATAGTGGAAGGAGTAGGGTCCCCAGCAGTACAGAGTAGTGATGTCACACTCCTGTCACACACGTACAAGGAGTCGAGTTCCTGGGAAATTGACACAGATAAAGTTTGTAGTGTAAAAACACTTCTTGTTGGAGTAGTTCATAGATCTTATTTTGATGAATAAATATGCCTTAAGATTTTCTTCTTTAATTTGCCTGTGGCTCAGTCTCTCCATGTTAGTCTTTCAGAATGTACAAACACAATAGAAGAAAAAGTAAATAACAGCAAATAATAGTTATAATAATGTCAATGTTCTTTTCGATTTGAAACATGACATAAAGGAAGTGTTAGCATGTTTAGGTTATTTCATTTTCCTTTATACATTCATTTGACAATGCGTGTGACATTTGCGAGCTGTCAGGAAGGTGATGTAAAAGGGTATTTTAATGTGAATGACAGCTTTAATAAAGAGACAGGATATTACTAAGGTCAAGGTAACGTTTAATAAAGAACAAACCTTATTGACTTACCCCACAGTGGGTACTAATCGTTAGTTTGCAGAAATAGTTTTAAAGTACAGACTCGCTGGAGAGCGTTGACGAGGTTTTCTGCTGTAGGATAAAGGGAGAAGGTGCAATGTAACTGACAGTGATGTAAAACTTTGTGATGATTAATGCTAAATCGTTACTACATATTGGATGACGAATAACAGTTTGACATCATTAATATTCTGGCTGGGGGTTAAACGACGTAAATGACTTAATGTGAGACATTAATCATAATCTCAGATTTTCTCCTCAATTCTGTGCATTACAGGTTGGATCCAGAATTACGCAATACAGCTAATAAGTAAGTGCTACCTAGTTCCGTGTAGGCGTGCACACGGTGGTGACGCATCGGAGCACACTATTAACGATTCTGGATTGCCTACTGTGAGCCTTACCAATGGTGCGGAGTGATGAGCTCCATGCAGGGTGGGCAGGGGAAGGTATTTCAATGGAACAGTAAGGGCTTACCGGGTGAAAAGGCCGTTTTACACCGGACAATTTTGAATTGGCATTGATTGGTCCTTCCCTGCCAAGCACAAGCAATTGAAGATCCCAAGGAGGAATCTGCAGTGGCAAAAGGTTATTATTTATCCTA
Organism: Limnodynastes dumerilii; assembly: GCA_011038615.1. Lineage (NCBI taxonomy): Eukaryota > Metazoa > Chordata > Amphibia > Anura > Limnodynastidae > Limnodynastes > Limnodynastes dumerilii. Next base: position 192,129 of record WWET01002005.1, read on the forward strand.
CCTCAACCTTTATGCTAATCCTTACCCTAACCCTTCCCTTCCATTACCCTAACCCTAAGACTCCCATCCCCTGCAACCTGACCCAAATACTCCCCTCCCCGCAGCTTAACCCTAAGAAGACTTTTCCCAGTGCCTGACCCTAAGACTCCCCTCCCCGCAGCCTAACCCTAAGACTCCCCTCCCCGCAGCCTGACCCTAAGACTCCCCTCCCCGCAGCCTAACCCTAAGATTCCCTTCCCCCCGCAGCCTGACCCTAAGACTCCCTTCCCCACAGCCTGACCCCAAGACTCCCTTCCCCACAGCTTGACCCTAAGAATTCCCTCCACGAATTCTGACCAAAACAATCAATTAAGGGTATAATGTAGGGTAATTCACTTACCTGCGCTTCTCCAGTATTGGCCAACCTGAAAGGGTGGGGGTGTATAAGGCTGCTATGGTCTACTGTGGGAGACCTCAAGGGGTAATCTCTGGAGACGCCTCTGATAGTCTCCTGTCCTCCTTTCGGGAGGATTTGGTGAACAATTGTATTTTGTGTGGACACGCCGCCGCAGCGCCCACTGAAAACCCAGCTAAGAATGTCCGCCGGCACAACCAGCTCGAACACGAGCAGAAGCCTGCCCGCACTGCACTAAAGGATAGAGGTACCCATCTGCATACTAGCCCAACAGGTTAGGCAGGCGTTTTTGTTATACCGTGGACACTCCGATTTTTGTACCTGTATCGACTGTCTCCACCTTAACCCCTTCAAAACTGGACAACACTATCCCGCATCAAATTAGCTGTGCTGACAGGACTAAGTTTAATACTGAAGGAGAACTGACTTTACTCCTCCCCCATAAGGCTCTCTATTATCTCTAATATGGTCTCCCTAACCAGACCAAGAGTTCCAATAAGCCTGAGGGTCTTTTTCAAAGCTGTCACACCTATCTCTAACGTGATTGTGTTAAACAAACTTACCATATTGCTATAACTACAGCTTTAACTACCGGTCTTGTATATATATGAATGCACCCTTGCTTCAGCTAACCAGCATTATCTCCACTGTGGATCATGCTTACTACAGTGCTACAAATGCACAGGTTTACATTACTTTGATTTTATTATATATATATTTTTTGTGTCCGAAATAAACGTATTATACTATACTAAGTTGTTGTCACTATTCAGTGAACCAGGGCGCGGGGTATCCATACAAAATACAAAAACAATCAATTCCCCGCAGCCTGACCCTAAGACTCCCCTCTCTGCAGTCTGACCATAAGACTCCCCTCCTCGCAGCCTAACACTAAGATTCCCTTCCCCATAACCTCACCCTAACACTCCCCATAGACTTACCTGTAATACTAACCTGTCCAGTTCAGTGTGACGGGTCAGCGGCGGTGGTTTCCGGATGAATGGGTAAGTATGCTGAAGAAGTGGGTTTTGAGGGAGCGATTGAAGGATTAGTGGGTGCTGGGTTGTTCCAGTGCAGAGGGGCAGCCCAGTGTTGTGGAGGTGAAAGCGGCAGGAGAGTGACAGGACGTGGATATGGGGGGTGATAGAAAGTGAAGAGTTCAGTATAACACTCAGGCAGCAGACTTTGGTGGAGAAGTAGATGGTGGAGTTGCCGATAGTAATGGAGATAGTAGGGGTATAGGGGATACGTGAAGGAGGGCAGACTACGATTTCTGTTTTGTCCATGTTAAGCTTCAGAGAACCCTGGGACATTCATGAGGAGGCAATCAGCATAATCCAGCGTTCAGACTTTTGACACTTTCTGATAGCCAGACAGGTTGTGGCTGCAATTGGGATGGGTTTGAAGTTCAGTTAGGGCTAACACCAATCTCATCCTGTGATCTAAACTTGCGTGGATATAGTGGACATCCAATAACACTACGATTAGCCCTCCAATGACGCTTCCAACAGGGGGCTGTGTTGCGCTCACAAGTGGGTGTGACTTGGTATATTTCTTCTCTCTCTATCTATCTCTATCTCCCCCTTCTCTCTCCTTCTCTCCCTCTCTCTCTCTCTCTCTTCTCTCTTTTCTCCTCCTCTTTTCTATCCCTTTCCATCTCCTCCCTATCTTCCTTTTCTTCTTCTTCCCTCTTTTCGCTCTTCACTCTCTGCCTCTATCCCCCCTCTCTCTCTTTCTCTCTCTCTCTCTCTCTCTCTCTCTCTCTTTCTATTGCTCTCTCTCACTTTCTCTCTCTCTTTCTCTCTCTCTCTTTCTATTGCTCTCTCTTTCTCTCTCTCTTTCTATTGCTCTCTCTTTCTTCTCTTACCGATTCCTTCAAATCCTCTTTGTAATTCTGGATTCCACTCCATAGCACAAAGTTAACCTGATCTTGCATCATATTCTGCTTTTTTCCACCCTTAGTTAACCTCATACATTTACTAACAGGCTTTTATATAGCGCCATCATATTACATAGCGCTTTACGATTTTAACAAGCATTATAAGAAGACTGGGTGGTAACAGACCGGGTGGAAACAGACTGGGTGGTAACAGACCGGGTGGTAACAGACCGGGTAGTAACAGACCGGGTGGTAACAGACCGGGTGGTAACAGACCGGGTGGTAACAGACTGGGTGGTAACAGACTGGGTGGTAACAGACTGGGTGGTAACAGACTGGGTAGGTGAGAAGGCTCAATGAATCCCTCTTCCTATTTATATTGACAAATAATGTTTTTTTTTTTATATCTATATGAAGAAAGTTCTCTGCATCCATTTTCTGAGCTGTGTAAATGACCTATTCACTTTTCCAAATGCCCGGATGCAGCCGCGTTTATGCAGAGTGCTTTATTTTAGCTGTCATCGATATACCTTCCTTTCTGCAGCGCACTCCATCATATCATTATCATTATGCAGCGTGATTTGGGAATAGGTGAATTAGGGACTGATGTTACCTACATTATCTTGTCAATCTTAGGCAAGACAGAGACTATTACCCTTCAAGCAGCCGTGTGCATCAAAGTCTCTTGGTTACTGTAATGGAAACAAAAATTGTTCTGTATTTACCAAGAGATATCAGTTGAATGGAAGAGTTTTTTCCGAGATGAAGGTGTTGCATTGATCGACGCTCATTATTCAGCTGAGACATTGCCATGCATAACACAGGCCCGGCTCGGCACATTTTTCTTTGTTAATAGAAAGACACACTCCTCGTTTAAGTATTGTATTGTGCAATTGGATTATTGAACAGGGAGCAAGTCGTTGGCGTTTAAATACAAGTCATTCGCTTTATTGTTGCTGTGATTTAAACCACTGACTTATAGACCCACTATAGACAACAACAACTAGTCCGAAACATGGACATTCATTGACTGTGTCAGCTATGTACACCCCGCCACGACCCGAAATGTATTTAACCTCGTTATCCCTGTGCTGAGGCAGAAGCATAGGTTGGTGGCTTTTGATAGCGCCAAGCTGGTCCTCTTTTATTTGAAGAGAACTAGGTTGCTGACAGTATTGGATGGTGGTCACTAAGACGCTGTCTGCATAAAACGGTAGCCACTAGGACGCTGTCTGTATAGTATTTATACATGCGCAGTACATACAAAAGAGCGTTTTTACGTCAGCGGCTAGCGTACTTAGTTCTGGATCTTCCCCTATGTAACTACGCTTTCCTATAGATTGTAAGCCTGTAAGCCAGACCCTCTTACCTCCAATATGTCTTTTATCACCTATTCTACTTTCTAGTTAGTCAGTAATGTAGCACATTTCTTACATTGATTTCTCAACCTCGGTCTTCTTATACCCTATTAACAATCTCTTACTTTCAAACATCCGCTCTTTTTACATGGTTTCCTTATAACTGCGTTTCCTCTTTCCGGCTCTGTGAGGCGCAAAGGGCCTGATCCAGAGCTACGAAATTGTCCGATTTTGAGCGAGCGTACGACCGTTTTTTGCGTATTTTCGTACGAAAATTCGCACTGCGCATGCTCAGTATGACAACTTCCGGTCGGCTGGACGACATGAGCGGATAGCGGTCGTATTGTGAGCGAAGTGTTCGCTCGAGGGGCGTGCGTTCAGTACGACGGT
>WWET01002005.1:236685-249637 GCA_011038615.1 Limnodynastes dumerilii
TAACGCTGGTCAGTATCTGTGTAATATAATAATAATAATAATAATAATAATAATAATATAATAGTATTAGAAATGAGAGGTGATAAATAAAAGTGTAAAAGTAAAGTTGGTCAGTATCTGTGTTCAATATAGCAAAGTACAGTATCCTTCCTGGTGAAGTTTATTGATAGCAAATGTTAATAAACTGAACGGTTACATCAAACCATAGAACAATCAAATGTAATATTTGAAAATGACAAGTAAGGAAAGAGACTTTCCATCACAGATTCAATCCAACAAGGCCAAACCGTCAACCCCCTATAGATTATCTTAGCTCCGCAAACAGCCTGTGTTAACCAACCTTTGCCTCTAAATCACCGATTGCTGAAGAGAAACATTATGGATTTCATTATAGGTTAGCACCTGGCATTTAATAATCTCCTGGGGATTTTAAAGGTCCTTGCGTTAAAGCCCAATAAAACATCAGCTTAGACACACTTGTGAAGTGGTAAAGATCATGAGTGATTGTGGAGCAAGTACTGGCGGCAGTAAGTCAATAGCCATTGCGGAACGTCATACATCTTAAGACAGTAGGTGTGAAGAGAATGAAGAGGCCTAATGGTGTAATCTGTCTTTATCTTCAATGTCCGTGATTAGAGCTGTATTGAGAGAGTGACAGAGTCGGAGTAAAAGTTGCAAATGAGGAGTGGAAATGTATTAAGTTTATTGTTATGGTAACTTTTAAACTAGGATCTAAGATATACATGTTCTTCTAATACACCTTTTTCCTAAATATGGGCCCTATGCAGACTACTGGATGTATAACATATACGTCCGGTATTTAGCGTTTTTCCTACTGCGCATGCGTAGTACATTTTTTTTACGCAATCTACGTAAGGAAAAGATACGTAGATAACATAAAAAAATGTATGATCGCATGCCCAGTAGGAAAAAAGCTAAATACCGGACGTATATGTTATATATCCATTAGTCTGCATACAGCCCTATATATGGAAACCCCAGGGTTTAGAAGATGCTCACATGATAATAAATGGCTCCATAAGGTTTTAAATTAAACTTTAGCATTGAGAGATTTTCTACTGAGCTGTTTGAACATCCAATAAGCGGGACGTATAATGTTACAATGGCCTTCTTGCTGTTGAGCTGAAGTCAGCAGCTCTGACAATGATTTGAATACTGCGTACACACTTATCCATTACCATCCAATCCAACCTCCGACCATCCAGTTGGTCAGGCGTGAAGTGTGTGCAGTCACATGACCACTCCTGGTCACCTGATCGGGTCAAACCATTTTGAAACCTGCTTATAAATCCGTAGACCCAACCACCAATCAGCCGACCAGTTTACAAGTGTGTACGGTACTGTGATTGCGTTAGCCAATTCTGACTTTATTCAGTAGGTCAGGGTGGTCTGGTGAAAACTGGAAGAGTGTGTACGGTGAGGCGATCATTTAAGCAGATGGTTTCAGCAGATGCAGGTCTACTTTAAAACTGGACAAGTGTCTCTCTTGGATTGGGTGTTGTATCTGTGTCCTTGGTCTGATGTTGGATTGTGCAAACAGTCTGGTCTGGAGTTGGATCTTAAGAGGATTGGAAAAGCGTACAAGTGTACTCAGCTCAAGTGTGATGTCCTGCTTATTGAAATAGATATTTGGGAGTACCAATCCTGTACAAAGAATATATCATACTGTAAGAATGACAAACATTATCGATCAATAAGGGGGAACTCTGGCTTCTTGTTAGTTTTAGTGTATTAAAATAATTTATTAACAATTCTGTTTAAAAGTGGAAGATTATTATTATTATTATTATTATTATTATTATTATTAGTGAAAGTGGACTGTACATGGATCTTTATACATTCACATGATGTTCTACTGAACTAGAGCAAGTCCATGTCCCAACTTTACATTTATAGGGGTACGTCACTATCAAGACTTTAAGGGCCAGATTTACTAAGCTGCGGATTTGGAAAAGAGGAGATGTTGCCCATAGCAACCAAACATTCTTGCTGACATTCTCTAGTTAGTAATAGGAAAGTGAGAGCTAGAATCTGATTGGTTGCTATGGGCAGGGTTGCCAACTTTTCAGAGCTTCCCTCCGGAAGAACCCAGAGGAAAGCCACGTATTCCGGCAAGGGGGTGGAGCTTAATGGCGTGATTTATGCAAATCACGTCATTAAGCCCCACCCCTGTCAATCACTCCTGTAATCTCCAGCGTTTCAGGGGATGGACGGGCTTGATGATGTCATCAAGCCCTGCACATCCCTAGTAATGCTAGGGATTACAGTAATAATTGATGGCTGGTGGGGCTTGTGGGAGCTTTGCCGGCTCTCCCGGGAGACCTGCCCAAATTTCGGGAGTCTCCCGGATATTCCGGGAGAGTCGGCAACCCTGGCTATGGGCAACATCTCCACTTTTCCAAACCCGCAGCTTAGTAAATCTAGCCCTAAATGTTCATAAGGCTTGGACAATTCTGTAACCAGGGACCATATTCGCAGATCCGGGTGAGGTAGGTGCTGACAGATCTGCCCCTAACTCACCCGTCCTGTCCCTATTGAACCCCCTCCCCCGTTTTTAGGTACCTTATAGCTTTAAAGTGCCATAGGGATACCTTAACAATCTGTGCAATGTGCGCACGGACATTGCCTCTCCTTGCCTCCCCCCGCCCTGCCCGGCTAATCTAAATCCCTCCCCCTCCCACTTCTACCTAATCTCTCCCCAAGGCGGCATTACACTGCCTCTTTCGACTTAAAATACTCCGTGCAGTCTTTAAAGAACCGGTACACAGATTGTGTAAAGGACATTGTGTATTACGCATGCACAGTAGATCCTTTACTAAGGATACGCCCCTTAGAAGCGCCGGCTTCTTAGGAGTGAATATGGTCCCAGATGGTTAGCAATTTCATAGAACAAGATTTACCAACCAGTAAACAATTGGATCATTAGAACATTCGCTATGACCTATCACAGCATTAGCGTATTTACGGTTTTAGCTATATTTAGAAATCAGTTACAATATTAAAATGAGATGGCAGGAACGTCATTTAGCCAATATTTACAATGCCAGACCAATATGTAACCAATCAGAGCCTTAGAACCTTCATCAGATCAGACCAATATGTCACCAATCAGAGCCTTAGAACCTTCATCAGATCAGACCAATATGTAACCAATCAGAGCCTTAGAACCTTCATCAGACCAGAGCAATATGTCACCAATCAGAGCCTTAGAACCTTCATCAGACCAGAGCAATATGTCACCAATCAGAGCCTTAGAACCTTCATCAGACCAGACCAATATGTAACCAATCAGAGCCTTAGAACCTTTATCAGACCAGACCAATATGTAACCAATCAGAGCCTTGGAACCTTCATCAGACCAGAGAACCTTCTTCAGACCAGACCAATATGTAACCAATCAGAGCCTTAGAACCTTTATCAGACCAGACCAACATTCAATATTCCATTAATCATTATGAAAGTGTTCCCAATTTTAAAAAAAATCAGTTGTACTAGAAGCACCCAAAAAGTATGTTTTGGGAAGAATTTCTGTCTATTAAAAATGGCAAACATCCAACTTATCTTTTATTTTTAACATATATGCCTTATCTCACAATTTGTGCTCTGCTGACACCAGAACAAGTTACCCAATGTATGCTCCAAAAAAGATATATATTCCATTTATTTAATAAAATCATTCCTTGTGAAAGCCACATTCCTCAGTTAATCAATTATATGGATGTTTTTTTTCTCCGTCTTTCTCCCTATAGATACAGGAAATGTAATTGCATGAATATGAAGATGTTGTTTCACTATATCTTAGTGAATCCTCCTATCTTTCGGCACGACTCTGCATTGTATAACTTATATACCCGCTTTTATGTGGGCCTGCTACAGAAACACATGTAAAAGGAACAATTCCATTTGACGATCTCTTATGCTTGTTATAGATGTTTTACTAGGTCTTAAAGTGCACTTTACGGGCCTGATCCGGGGGCAAATGTTCACCCGACCGTAGTGCGAATCTTGGCATGAGTTTGCACCGAGCATGCTCTGAAACAATGGGCCTGATCCAGAGCTACGAAGTTACACTGAGCGCTGTAGCGCTCAGCGTAACATCGCTGCTCTGGCCCGACACTCCCCCTTGTAGGAGCGTATTAACTCTCCCTTACGCCTTCGGAAGGCTACCCTAACTTCAGCCGGCGTAAGGGAGAGCTGATATGCTGGGACGGCGGCGTTAGTGCGTTAACGCCGCCCTCCCAGCCTCATTACCCTCCCTCCCCCTGCACCCCTCCCTCCCCCCGCCCCCCTACACTAACTTCAGCGTAGGGACGCTGGGGGACGTCCCCTCCAGCGTCCCTACGATCTACGATTGGACGTTTCCATAGCGACGCCGGACAACATCTGCCCGGCGCATGCGCATTACGCTTACGGCCGCCGTACTAGCGACGGTGGCCGTAGCTCTGGATCAGGCCCAATGTGCGCACAATTACGTGGGATCCAGACCGGAACGCAACTCGCTGTACGACCGCTTGCGTTCTGAGGGGCTGTTACAGGGGACGTAAGGGGTGGAGGCAGGTGGTCAATGGACACTAAGGGGCGTTACTCACGCTATTCAGAGCTGCCGCCTGATATTTTGGGGCATATCCGTGACTCCCTGCCCCCCTATGTAACGCATAGTTGTCGACTCTCCTGGAATGTCTGGGAGACTCCTGAAATTTGGGCAGTTCTCCTGGTATCCCGGGAGAGCCGGCAAATCTCCCGCGAGGGCCTCAAGGCCTCAAGTCTTGCTCCCCTGCCTGGCAACACTAGTTTACTAGTGTTGCTAGGGATAGGGAGGGACTTAATGATGCAAATTGCGTCATCTAGCCCCACCCCCTTCCCTATGAAACCCCAAAAGGGGTATTTGATATTCAGGGGCGGGGTTTATGATGCAATTTGCATAAATCGCACCCTTAAGCCCCGTCCCCTGCATCCCTGGGATCTCCCGGAGGGGGAAGCCTTTAAAAGTCAGCAACCCTGATGTAACGTCACCTGGCGCCATGAACCTGCCTTAACAGCGGGCCATTGCGAAGAGAAGTCTTGTGCATTGACCCACTAATAAACAGCTCTAAGGAGCCGGTACTGACTGTCGATACTTGCTGCTTAGACCAAAGGTATATATTTTGGGTCCCATTAGCTCCAGGCCCAGCTGTCACCCCCTGATGATGGCACTGACGCCCTTAAATCCAATCACGACCCAAACGTACACATATGACACATGTCATGTCTAAGCGCAGGGGGCTGGTACTCCACAACTTCATTGGGGCCATTGCACGACCATTTCATACTCCAAAATCAATACAAAATACAATGATTTCATTTATTTCATTTTTGGATAAATTCATTCTTGGGTGTAGTTTTGGTGCCCTGACGCACTTGGGTGGGAGTCCCCGCACCGATGGCTGTCAATGAGAAGTAGAGACAGACGAAAGTTCCTTTTCGGCTGTCTCTGTTTCGAATGGCAGCCATTTTAGATTTTCTTTTAATGAATGGGTGAGTATGCGATCGGCATACCATGCTCACCTATTCATTTTTGGAAGCGCCGCCGCCGACCTCCGGAGAGGGGACCTTTAGTCTTAGGGAAGTGGGGGGAGGGGTTAGGGCTAGGCTCCGGAGAAGGGAGGTTTAGGGTTAGGGCGATGGAAGGGAGGGGTTAGGGTTAGAATTAGGCTGCAAGGAAGGGGGGGTCAGGGTAATAGAAGGGGAGGGTAAGGATTAGGGAGGGGGATGGGAACAGGAACCTCTTTTTACCCACTACTAATAGCAAAACAGCTGCGGCGGCTTCTGTGGGGCTGAGGTGAGGGTTGGGGCTTATGAAGGGAGGGTTAGGTTTAGGGCTTAGGGGGAAGGTTAAGGCTTGGCTGTAGGACATGGAGGGTTAGGTTTAGGGGAGGATGAAGGGTAGGCTTGACTTTTGGACATACTGTAGAAATCTCTTGGCTCTAGGAGCCACTCCACCGCCGCAATCAAAAATGGAGACTGCTGGCAATTGTCATTCAACAGCCGTACAATGGTTTTTCATAATAGAGACCATCGTTCCGGTAATGCGCACCCGGGGAAACCCAACATCCATTGTCATGTAGCTGTGTGGAGCTTGGCTGTTCTGTGTCAGTACCTCCCCTGCCATACAGCATGGTCATAGTCACCCAGAGCTATTGGATGAGCCTTCACCTCCCAGCAGCCGTACATGGATGTACAGCACACTCCCTGCATGCTGATTGGATGGATCGGGCCCTCTGAGATACTCTGTGTGTTACAGCGACGGTTCAGCCCCCTGTGCTATACATTTACATCTGTCATCCGCTGAATTCCTTTATGGAAGACGTATCGCTCCTCCTCCATGAAATATTGTATTTTATAGTTTTACTACCTAGAGGGTGATGTGTGGTGTATGGACTGGATTCAAACACATGTATCCGCACATACTTCTCCAGGGCATTTTAGTATTAGGGGGTTTAGGGTTAGGCGCTTAGGACCATAGAAGGGGAGGGTTAGGGTCAGGCTGTGGGGAAGGGGGGTCTTAGAGTTAGGCTATAGAGAAGGGAGTATTAGGGTCAGGCTAGGGAGAAGGGAGGGTTAGGGTTAGGCTGCGGGGAAGGGAGGGTTAGGGTCAGGCTGTGGAGAAGGGAGGGTTAGGGTCAGGCTGTGGGGAAGGGAGGGTTAGGGTCAGGCTGCGGGGAAGGGAGGGTTAGGGTTAGAATTAGGGGAAGGGTTGGAGTTAGTTTAGCCACTCACCTTTGGGACCAAAGTGTTCGGTGCTCCGGGGATCAATTGCTATGCCTCTTCAAGGCATAAGCAATCAATATTCCAGCCAGCCCTATCGATATAGGGCCGTTCTTAGTGGGGACCGACACCCGATAGATACAACTCTCTGGTGGTTCTTCCCTGCATGTAGTCAGGTGGGAAATAGATATAATGAAGTCTTGGAACACTTATCATAGTAGATACCCTTTTGTTTTGCTTTTAACATTGTTTTCTTTCAATCTAGGTCCCGGTTAGCAACTTTTCAACTAGATTGCCAACCTTCGGCGCATTCAGTGACCGGATGTGCCAAGGAGAATTACGCCGCGTGCCTGGTGGCTTACACAGGAATTATAGGTACTGTCCCACTGTAAGACCTCACACACCGTCTAGGATGAGGGGGGTTGTAAAACAGCATCTAAAACATCAGTGCGGTGGGCCGTAAGCAGCAGCTTGGTCGCTACTTTTTCTCTTTAGTCTATCTGGAAGACTATTATAAATGGACAACATGGAAGATTTTATACACAGGTCCGGATTCACAGTTACCTCGTTTTCGTCTTACGTTCGTTGTTTTAAGAATTTAACTACTACACATGCCTAGATACCATAAATAAGCTACTGCGCATGCGTAGTAGTAAATTCATAAAACAACGAACGTAAGACCAAAACTACGTAACTGTGAATCCGGATCACAGTCTGTAGTAAGCAGCATATACAATTTCTGTACCGGCAATCACTATTTCAACGGTGATACGACCAACGCCATAATATTCTTGCTCACAGGATTCGAATTTAGAAAAGTTGCATCGGGCCAGATCCAGACTTAAGGTCGTTTAACATTCGCAAGCGTGCCCAAATTACGCACTATTAAGTATAATGCCCTCCCCCTGGCTCTCCCCTCTCATGCACGTAACTTAGCTGACTTACGTGTTCAGAATTCTACCTTAACTTTTCCTTGCGTATCGCCTTGTCGTACGTCAGTGCCTAACCCCACCCATACTGTACAATTTAAATGCCTCCCTCCGCCCACAATGCGTATTTTTGGCTTACGTGGGGATGTCACTCCCTATCGTATGGAGTTACATACAAGTTACGTACGCTCAGAGTTACAATGTGTAACATCTGCTGTGCGCATGTGCGGTGCTTTCCCACAGCCAGATTTACGCGTGCAGCATGCATAAATTAGCGGTCGTTATTAAGTCTGGATCTGGCCCCATGTCCACACTGGTACGATGCCGAAAGTTCTAAATTTGATATGCTACCCATCCATAATGCCACATTTACTCTCCTCGCTACCTGCTGCACCTATACCACATTTTACTCTGCCCACTGTGCTCTGCTGAGCTTCTCCTGTCATTGGCTAGGATTAGGAATTAGGGGTAAGGGGCCGTATTCAGAGAACCGTTTTTATGTACGCAATTATACGCACGGCCGGAGCAAGGAAACACCCACCATCGACCCCCCGACACTCCTCTCACCCGGATGTGCTGTCGTTGACTTATGAGTCCATAGACCACTCTGTCCTTTCCGGGTGTACCTACGTGCTCCGTCCGTGCGATTCTTGATAACCGCCCCTCCATGTGTTCATTTAGATGCCTCCCCCCACCCACTTTTATGTAAATTTTCCAGTGCGTCGGATTTCCGTGCGTATGTCCTCAAGTATGATTTACATTTACGTCCGTTAGACACTTATGTGCGTATAGTATGTAAATAGAGTTACTACGCATGCGCAGGTGATCCGATCCTAAAAATACGCAGACAACTCCCCTCAAAAACGGATCTCTGAATACGGCCCAGGGTCAGGATTATTGTATCGCCGAACAAAGTCCATGTCATCATTATAATCTTCTGCCACACAGGTGTCACCGTAACGATCTTGTCTATTAGGAAAATGCCGATCGGTGAATGTTCTTGGCATTTTCTTTTCCAGCACGTTAACTGTCAGCATTAAGGCCATCAGAACGGCAAACCACACGCTATAAGTTCCGAGTCCTCACTACTCGCGCGGCTTCATCGCTTGTTCAGTGATGTAACTACAGCTTTGTCTGCAGAGTTTGTGTGCAAGATGGGGGCACAGGTGATGTGTTTCCTTAGCAGGGGTGGTTTGCCGGTCCAAAGATCTGGATTTCAACAGGGAATACGCCGCCACTGAAATGCCATCAGAGTTCACTGATCGGCATTTTTCTATCAGACTGTAACAGTTGTTACTGTGACACCGACTATTGTAATACCGATATGTTTGTTTTGCATTAAAATAATTTGGACCCTAACCCAAAATCCAACCTAATTACTAACCCTAATCATCACCCGTGCCCTATTTCCTCATTTTTACCCTAATTCCTAATCTTGGCCCGGATTCACAACCCTGTATGTCTTCCACATACGTCCTTAATTTCCCGATAATATCTACTACGCATGCGTAGTAACTATATTACATTTCTACGTATCGTTTCTTTATGTAGATTGCTTATATGCGGTCTTTAAAGAACAGGTCTTTGTCTAAAATGATACAACTGACATTAGATGTAGTCTGTATCACTATCAAAATAGCTAATTCCATAATGACAGCTGCATGCGCCAGTGTCATTGTACATCAGATTTGAATACCAAGCCCCTTAGGTCATATCTGAGCAATGGCTCCTCAGAGGTGTGTCCTCTAATGAAATCACCCTTGCTGGAATGTAATGGTGAAAGCCATTGGCTTCCTCATAGATGTCATTTATTGAAGCAGTGGAGAGGTCACATGATATTTCCCTGAGCTCCTAGGATCTCCTGATCACAGAGGAGCACTGAACGCTTCTGGTGGGACGATATTAAACCCGTCTAATTTTCATGTTTGCACCATTTTTTTTTTGCAGGTAGTGCTGTCACCCCTAACTACGTGGACAACTCCTCCTCAAGCGTTGCCCCCTGGTGCACCTGTAACACAAGCGGCAACCGGCAGGAAGAGTGTGAGAATTTCCTACACTTCTTCACAAACAACATCTGTCTTCGTAAGTCTGCGGAACGACCCTCCCACAAGGGTCCAGTGACTGCTGTAATGTAGATGGAGGTGGATGGAAATGTAACCAATCAGATTGTAGCTATCATTTTATCTAGATCCTTTTAGAACGTTAGCTAGAATATGATTGGATGCTGTGTGCAATATCTCCAATTTAGAACCTTCCTCTAGGAGAACTTCTAATAATCTATATTATTGTCATATATGGAATTTATGTCCAATTTTACTTGCAATAATGGTCTTAGGTAAAGCATGAATCATCCATTAAATACTGTCAGAGATAATGAATTTGGTGTATGATGCCTGTTGATGTGTATTACCCACAATGGGGTAGATCCAGAAATATGTCCATCTTCCATAGACGGACGTAATTAAATAAACAATAACTACTGCGCATGCGTAGTAGCTATTGTACGTAATCTGCGTATCGTTTCCATATGTAGATTGCGTATATGCAGTCTAAAAGATGCATGCGCAGTAGCTATTATTCATTGAATTACGTCCATCTATGGAAGACGGATGTAGTTCTGGATCCAGCCCAATGGGCTGGATCCAGACTTAAGTGCTTGAACTTAGTTACTCCTGGGCTAAACCATGGTGATTGCAGGGGAGTCATATTTCATCTGTTGCAAACAGTACTAGTGTTGAGAGGTGATGTTTCCTATCCCAAGTCTAAATAACAGTGTGATAGAATTGGTTACTGCACACAGATACCGACCACCTTTACTAAGATATATCCCTGCATGCAAAGAATACAATTACCTTAACTCCCCCTGCAATCAACATGGTTTAGCCCACTGCAATCAACATGGTTTAGCCCAGGAGTAACTAGTTTCAAGCACTTATTTAATTCTGGATCCAGCCCAATGCACCTGTATTTTCTACCATTTCTTATCAATTATGTTTAGCTTACCTTAGCTTACCCAGCATCCCTCACATCTAGGGGGGAGGAGCTCCTAAATAAGTTAAATATGTACAAATTGGCATTTCTTTGCCCAATATCTTTAATATATTGTCACAGGCTATGGATGCCACAGCTTGGGTATAAGTATTGCCTCTTACAGTTAGTAACAGGCTGTTACTGGCTCCTCCCACTGCGCTACAGGAAATGTCTCGCACATAAAACAGAATATACATACTTCACCCAGATAAGGTCTTGTCCAGGTTAAAACTTATGACTTAAGCACTGTGAGGCAGGAGCGCTAACCACTCAAGCCATCATGCTGCCCTACAGATCCCTGCCTACCTACTAACACACTAACACACTTATATCTGCTCAAACAAACACATTTACGGACTTATTCACACTCACATTCATTGCTTCAATTTACAAAGACTTAAATTTACACACTCAGTCATTGCTTTCTAGCAACTTGCACACAATTACCAACTCATATACTCATATACCAATACTCACACTCTAGTCTGCCTAAATATACACACACATGCAGTCACTCCCACCTATCGACATAACACACGTCCAGACACACATACCTACTGTATGTACTGTCCTCATTTGCACTCACACACCAGTCTACTTATATACATAACAGTTGTGCTCAGTTAACCCTCTTCCAAATTCATGGAAATCTCTGCCATGCCCACCTGGAAAGTTAAATAGGGCTTCAAAAATCAGTAAACCTTTGTTTACTTTAAATTAGCAGCTAACAGCTTCCTGCAGAGATCAAACAAAGCAGCTGACGTCACCCATTCAGTGTCCTACAAAAAAAGAGTGTATGACTCATCCTGTGAATTGAATGGGTGATGTCAGCTCCATTGTCTGATCTCTGCAGGAAGCCAGCAGCTACTAAAAAGATAAACAAACAACGTTTTAATGATTTACTAATGGACTGCAATCTAGCTTTCCCACCATGTCTCGAAATGAGCATCTTAGAATGAAAAGGTGTATTTGATCCCTATTGTATACACTCACACATAGATTTATTCATACCTCTACTCATACATACTCCCGCCAGCCTACTTACACAATTACACCTACAGATACACACACAGCTCACAATTAATCAAATGCTTCTGCACTCATCTACCTATATTTACCCACTTACAGAAACTTTTACAAACCCTTATCTCTAGCCTAGAAAGACGCAGCAGCTGTGGTCCAGGCACCGTGCCCCAGTCTGCCTGGAGAGTGTAAAGATTAATGTCTTGCATTTGCCTTTTTGATTTAATCATTGGCCTCTTTAATGGCACCAGCAATCAGCGGTAAGCTATGCTGAACATCTGATCAAGCACGCATAAAACTGATTTTCCTACAGACTGGCTAATGACTTCCCAGGAACAAAACACCGGATTGTTCTGTACTGGCCTGGAGCGATATTTATTGCTAAATTTCTAGAAGAAAAGTCTCCAAATCAGACCTGTAACTTTTAGAAAGTTCTCTTTTGCTATTTAAAGCGATACAGTGTTTTCCAGCATAGATTCACTGACGTGTTGTTGCTTCCTTTCATTTTTAGAAAACTCCATTCATGCTTTTGGCAATGGGACCAATCTCAATATGGCGCTGAGTCCTTCGGTAGCCGCCACAACGGCAGTGCAGCGGGAGGAGAAATACAACAATGTCTCTGTTCCTGCAGTCAAGGAGAGCAACTCAGTTCATGTACAGCCCACAAAGGTAAATGTGGAGTAAGGATGGAGTTTTGACCAAATATGTATATTTGTTGTCTGAACTGGGTGGAGTTTGGGCAGAAATGGGGTGTGGCTTATTTTGTCCTGCTTTGGGATTCCAAATATCGGGAGCTATGCATGTGCTTTGTTTCCTCACACCACATCCCATGTTTAATACTTTTTTCTCACACAACACCCCATTTTATACTTTTGATTCCTTACACCACACCCCATATCACATGTTTTTTTTCCTTACTTTACACCCCATTTTACATGTTTTTTTCCTTACTTTACACCCCATTTTGTTTCCTCACACCACACCCCATTTTATACTTTTGTTTCCTCACACCACACCCCATTTTATACTTTTGTTTCCTCACACCACACCCCATTTTATACTTTTGTTTCCTCACACCACACCCCATTTTATACTTTTGTTTCCTCACACCACACCCCATCTTATACTTTTGTTTCCTCACACCACACCCCATTTTATACTTTTGTTTCCTCACACCACACCACATTTTATACTTTTGTTTTGTT
>WWET01002005.1:287471-301315 GCA_011038615.1 Limnodynastes dumerilii
ACCAAAAGAACAGCGTGCGTAAGTCGACTGTCTTTTTTTTTTGTTTTAATAGTCTCAGTGTATCCTCCAGTCATTCACCATGTATGAGGAAAGCTCTTTCTACAGCGCGTTGGGCCTCTCACCTGCCTGACATTCCTTTTATTTTGTTCTCTGCTGTTTAAGGAATAAACATCAGGGTCAACGCGGCGACTTCCCGGAGCAGAAATTGGTTCTGGGAGTCAAGATCCACTTATCAGCCAGAAGATGTGGAGCTCGGGAGTCTGCCTGTGAACAAAGACAATACAATTTCCCTGAGATTCTCAGCTTAACCCGCAGCTCCCTAAAGTACATCTGTGATTTACATCAAGCGCTGTGCTCGGCTTCATGTTAAACCGCTGGCGGAGTGCGCAGTCACTCTCTCCCCGCTGCCTGGATTCCCGGGTCTGATGAAAAGGGACATCTCATATACAATTATTAAGGCTCTCCGACAAGCTGCATACATTGTGCCATTGTTATATTGTATAATTCAGACCTCTGCTCAGTCGCACATTTTTATGTAGAAAGCCGAGCTGTAAAAATAGCAGGATTCCTTCAGACATAGGGTGAGGGGGAGGGGAAGGGGGGGGGCAAGAGCATGGATCCATGGGGAGACTCAATTAGAAAGTTTTGGCACCCCCCTTTTCAGATATCCCCTCCCCCCTCCACCTCAGAAACCTTGAAAATAATACTTTTACGCACACTCACACACACGTACGCGAGCGATTTGACGCTCGTCGCTGACGTAAACGCAGAATAGTAAAGGGGAGGGAATGGGCAGCTAAAGAGGCATATTTACAGTCAGCGCAAATTCTAACCATGGGCCTGATCCAGAACAACGATGTAGCGCTGAGCGTGCTAACGCTCAGCGTTACATCGCTGACTCCCCCCTGGCACTCCCCCTGTGNTTTCTTTTTGACCACAGATAAATGAATAAGTATAATATTAGCAATGGAGCAACCAGGAAAATGTGAAAGAAAGAAGAAACACGTTAAACGCTCCAATCAATGAATATACGGTGGGAGTCGCCACCTCACAATGTTGCTTTTAGATGTAGAGACAGCTGTAGACTGACTTTCGTCTGTCTCTATTTCAAAACCACAGCCAATTTTTTAAGTTTTTTTTCAGAATGGGTAATTATGCCGATCGGCAGACTTACCTATTTAATTTTGCTGCTGACCGGAGAGGTGAGTAACCCGTCCTGTCTTGCAGCCTGACGCTAACCCTCCCCTTCTATCAACCAATCCCGTTTTAAGAACCTAAAAAAAGCAGCCCTGGAAATTGTCCAGTAAGGATTGGCTAAGCCCTCACGTACTATTCAGCTTTACGCAGCCACCCCATGTTACATGGGTTGCATTCCCCGGTTAGAAAGTCTTATTTCCGAAATAGGGACATCCGAAAGTTCCTTTTCGGATGTCCCTATTTCGAATACCCCTCCAGTTTAGAATTTTTTTTTCAGAATGGGTGAGTATGCTGATCGGCTTACTCGCCCATTCCGTTTCGCAAACGCCCCTGCCGCCGCTACCGCAGGGCATGGAAAGGTGAGTGACCTCTCCAGGGTAAGGGTCAGGCTGTGGAAAAGGGAACGTTAGGGTCAGGCTGCAGGGGAGGGAGGGTTAGGATCAAGCTGCACAGAAGGGAGGGTTAGGGTCAGGCTGCATGGGAGGGAGGGTTAGGGTCAGGCTGCAGGGGAGGGAGGGTTAGGGTCAGGCTGCAGGGAAGGGAGGGTTAGGGTCAGGCTGCAGGAAAGGGAGGGTTAGGGTAATGGAAGGGGATGGTTAGGGTCAGGCTGCGGGGAAGGGAGGGTTAGGGTATTGGAAAGGGAGGGTTAGGGTTAGAATTAGGGGAAGGGTTGGGGCTAATTTTTTTCCTTACCTTTTGGAGCACTGAAAGTTCGGTGCTATGTAGATCAATGGCTATGACTCATTGTGGCATAAGCAGTCGAAATCCAGCCAGTTTGAAACTGGCTGGGAGAAAATATCGAAATAGGGCCTTTCTTTCCGGGGACCCTCACCCATTTTACATAGGTTCTGTCCTCGTAAGTTCAGTGCGTGCAAGAGGATTGTACTTCCCTCGTACGCACGAAATTTAGCATCGCACAAACATAAATCTGTTCCATACGAATGGACTTATACCTGTACCCATTGCTCAGACGCACATTGATATAAAGATCTATGGGCTCTATTTACATTCCTCTTTGTTTCCCTGTGAAGGAAGCGGCATCACGCTGGCTTATCTTCCCCGCGAGCCTGGCAGCGTCATTCACAGTATTTACTAATACTCCCTCCTCCTGCGAGATCCCGCGATGATCATCCACCTGATTTCCGATATCAAAGTCCCGACATGAACACACTGCACATGCTCAGTGACTCCTTTTGGGAACTCTAAAAATTGTTTGAAAAACACTGTACATGTGCCGTGTGTTCATAGCCAGACACCACGGGCTGTATTCACATCTACAAAGCTTCTACTTCTTATGTGCGGAGTTTTGCTAAATGACCTACTACACATGCGTCGTAGGTCATTCACGCAATCTACGTACCAGTTAGGAAGGTAGATCGCCTCTGTGTGGTCTTTAAAGACTGGACGGAGTAGTTTAGTTAGAAAGAGGCGGAGTTATGCCTCCTCAGGGGAGTGTTTAGGTAGTAGTGGGAGGGGGGAGGGATTTAGATTAGCCGTGGAGGACGGGGTTGGAGGCAATGTCCTAGTATGGTAAGATAAGGTATCTCTATGGTACTCATAAGTGCCATAAGGGTTAGGAGCAGGACGGGTGAGTTAGGTGCAGATCTGTCCCCACCTAACTCACTCTTGGATGCGAATACGACCCCTCGTCCACACAGTTAAGTCCTGTCTTCTCTTTTTTCTGTTATTTTTGTTTTTAATTATTATTATGGTTTATTAATGTATAAAAATGTACTTTTATTAAGAAAAATAATAATAAATTGCTAACTTTTTTAAAACGTGTCTTTTACTGTAAATATATATTCCCGCGGTCTCCCTATATACACCCCCTTTTCCTCCCCTTATAACAGCTATTAGGGGGAGGAAAAGAGGGGTATATGGGGACATTGCTGGAATACTTACCCCTGACGCCAGCCTGAGATGGCGCTATTTTTACGCCGGAGCGTTTAGTAAATATGGAAGACCGGCACTATCGCATGAAAATGATCCTTGTAAATAGAGCTCTCTATTCTCTGAGCACCGGAATGTTCCGTTTCACATTGACCTCTCCATCTATGCTCGTGTCTTGTGTGTACGTTTGCGGACCAGTGAAGCAGCGCAAGGCTATGGCTTGTCCAGACTTGCACAGGGTGACCCACGTTATGTACCCTCCTGGCACATGGAAAGTTATCGCAGCTGTGTGGGAGAATGCAGTGTTAATTGGCAAAGCGAATATCTGCGCTATATAGTAATACATCATTAACTGAGCATTTTTAAAAAGCCATCGTTATCATGCTGAGTACAGTGTGATCCCCCTGATTTAGTTGGCCTGTCAGCACAATGGGGTAGATCCAGAACTACGTGTGCCGTACGTTTATTCGCGTAAATTCGCTACACTCCCCTCGGCACACCCCTTGCACGGACGTATTTTGTCAAGATACGCTGCCCAAACCCTACCTTCACTTTTTCACACGTAACTGCGTACATCCGCGAACGGACGTATAGACTACGTGAACATACGCAGCTCAGCACGCCCATACTGTACACTTTAAATACCACCCCGCGCCTTCTTCACGTATTGCAGACGTATTTTGGACTAACGTAAATTTGCCACGCCCACATATAAGTACTCACGTGAGACATACGTGAATCACCCATACGTTCAAAATTACGCTACGTGAATGTGCGTATTTTCTATGGTGCGCGTGCGCAGTGCGTTCAAATCTGCGAATTTACTAGATCGCAGTCCATTAGTAAATCATTAAAACGTTGTTTGTTTATCCTTTTAGCAGCTGCTGGCTTCCTGCAGAGATCAGACAATGGAGCTGACATCACCCATTCGATTCACAGGATGAGTCGTGCACTCTTTTTTTGTAGGACACTGAATATGTGACGTCAGCTGCTTTGTTTGATCTCTGCAGGAAGCTGTTAGCTGCTAATTTAAAGTAAACAAAGGTTTACTGATTTTTGAAGCCCTATTTAACTTTCCAGGTGGGCATGGCAGAGATTTTACGTCTCCGCCACGCGTAAAATCGCAGGGAAGCGTAGTTCTGGATCAGGCCCAATGTCTGCTCACCACTGCTGGGGGAGGCTGTTATTAAAGGGAAAAAGAGGTGTTAAAGATTGTTCTTTCGTTACGTATAACTCTATATTGTGAACATTCGCTTTTGCCAATTAACACTGAGTGGAAACATAGATTGTGACAGTACATTTAAGCCACACGACCCATCCAGTCCACCCAAAAAGAACGCGTTGATGCTAGAATTTATTTCACCTTCAATCTAATTAAAGATGAATATTTTTATATTTATTCCATGCATGTTTAAGGTGTTCCTATGTTAGCCTCTACCACCTCTGATGGTAGACTATTCAACTACTCTAGTATCAACTACTCTTTCAGCGAAGTCCTTTTTCTGCTTATTTTATTGTGTATGAAAACCCAGAGGAGGCCTTTTAATTCCATATTCTATGGTGGCCAATGAATATGAAGGAGATTGATAGCACTACAAAGGGGTGTGTCCTGTACTACCAAAGGGGTGTGCCTTGTACGACCAAAGGGGTGTGTCCTGTGAAATGCTCCACCCATGGGTGTGTCTTGCACTACCAAAGGGGTGTGTCCTGTGAAATGCTCCACCCATGGGTGTGTCTAGCGCTGCAAGGAAAACTATTTATCCATAAAAATGGCGGCATCAGTATTTACTGATTGTTATATTGTCAGGGAATAAATCCTTTCAGTGTTATTGTGGAGACTGTGAATAGGATCCGCTGACTTCTTCATCTTTATGGAAAAGAGAAAAGTAGGTGACCCTGCAGCCGATTCACAAGAGACCAAAGTGTATTTAAAATTTTTGACTCCATTATTGGTCATGGGCTGTATTCACACCTATGAAGATTCTGCTTCTTAGGTGCGGCGTTTTACGAAATGACCTAGTATGCATACGAAGTAGGTCATTTACGCGATTTACATACCAGTTAGGTACGTAGATTGCCTCCGTGCGGTCTTTAAAGTTAGTTTAGTTAGAAATAGGTGGCCTTAAGCTGCTTTGGGGATTGTTTGGGCAGAAGTGGGCGAAGGGAAGGATTTGGATTATCCGGGGAGAAAGGAGGGAGGCGCGAGTTAGATGCGGATCTGTACGCACCCAAGTCACTCTTAGGTGTGAATATGTCCCATGCTGTCTTAGATAATTGCCAGTTTTTGAATTAGCATCAGGGAGATTGCCAACACTTCAAGGAGTCAGGGAGATTTTCCACTTTTCAGGGGGGTCAGGGAGATTGGTTGTGGGATGCCGATGAGAACGGCCCTTTTTCGAAAGTCACGTATTCTCCCAGCTAGTTGCAGATTGGCTGAGAAATCGATTGTTTCTGCCCCGCAGAGGAGAAACAATCGATCCACTGAAGAAAGACGATGAAGCGGCAAATTGCCGATTGGCAAACGTACCCGTTCATTAATAACAATTTAGAGTTAGCGCTATTTTCAAAATAGAGAAAGACAAAAATGAGCTTTCAGCTGTCTCTATTTCGGAAACAGCATTTTCAAGGTGACAACTGCAGGGAGATCACCCACTCTTCAGGAAGTCAAGAGGATCGCCCACGTTTTAGGGAGTCAGGAAGTTCTAGATCTGCTCTTCACGGAGTCTCCTGAATCCTGATATTTAGGGAGAGTGGTCACCGGAGTTTAAGATGATTTTTTCAGGGTTAGATGACTGGGAATGAAGCCCTTACAGCATATGAGAGGCCTTGAGACTACATTGTTATTTCTTGTTCTAAGCAGCTCCTGTTGTTTCACATAACATCCAAAGAATTTCTCTGAAAAGATCATTTATCTCCCGTACAATGAGCCATACGATGGAGAGGAGGTGAGGCCGCGATTGCACATCACATGTAAGTGAACTAATAACAAGTATAAAGGGAAGGCTGTATAACTGCAAATAATGTACCGGAGAGAGCTGCAGAAGGTCAGAGATTTAACTGCCTGACGTCAGCTGGATTGTCTGACGGCGCATATTAAACATATGAACAAAAGGTGGAACATTCCAACCCCCATGATTGCTACAAGAGCGTTCTCAGCGTCTCCCAATGCATTCCTTCCTCCAGTGTTCAACAGATGTCTCTCTTGTGTCCCTCTAGTAATAGAATGTCCGCAGATGTAGGCTTCGGCTCTGAATAGTGCACAATATTATTTCAATACATTGGGGTAGATCCAGAACTACGTTTGCCGTACGTTTATTCGCGGCGCGTATTTTCGTGCGCGTAAGTTCGCTACACTCCCCTCGGCACACCCCTTGCACGGACGTATTTTGTCAAGATACGCTTTCCAAACCCTACCTTAACTTTTTCCAACGTAACCGCTGTCATACGCACACGTACGTATGGGCTGAACGAATTTACGCAGCTAAGCACGCCCATACTGTACACTTTAAATACCACCCCCTGCCTACTTCACGTATTTCAGACGTATTTTGGCCCGCCTACTTCACGTATTTCACACGTATTTTGGAGTAACGTAAATTTGGCACGCCCACACGTAAGTATTTACGTGACATATACATGAATGGGCCATACCTTCACAATGACGCTACGTGAATGTGCGTATTTTCTATGGTGCGCATGCGCAGTGCGTTCTAAACAGCGATTTTACGTGTCCATCACGCTTAAATTCGCTTCGAAGCGTTGTTCTGGATCAGGCCCGTTGTGGTTAAAAACAAACCTACGCAATTGTAACCTTATTTCGGTAATAATGACCTGTTTGTATATACCGCTATTTTGGTGCGATCGCACTGATGTCGATGATGCTGCCTACCACAGGGCAACAGTGTCTGCTCAAGCTCCGCCCCCATCCCTAGTAAAACTAAGGAAAAAAGGCATTGATAATCAGGGGGTGGGGCTTCTGGCTCAATTTGCATAAATTGCATAATACCCGCCCCCTTTTAGGGATCTCTTGGAGGGAAGCTAGGAAAAGTTGGCAACCCTGAAATACATTCTGCACGTAGGACCGTGTTCACAGATCTTAATGAGTAATATGCGGCAGTATCCGTACCTAACTCACTTGTGGGTGTGGCTTGTTCAGTGTAGGGGCGGGGCTTTAATCTGTTCTCATTTTACACCTTGACATATGAGGTTAGAACTCACAGGAGAGGGTCCTGTCACTATAGTGTCACAGGAGAGGGTCCTGTCACTATAGTGTCACAGGAGAGGGTCCTGTCACTATACCCTCCAACATGACCCATTCCATTATGTACAAAATACTCTGCTCCTCAGTTTCCAACTGTCAGTTACTATGGTAACCACCTTTGTTGAAGGGGCAAATAGTTTTTTAAATATCAGTTACTTCATTTAAACCAGGTGAGTGACAGTTGGAAGCACAGGAGCGGGATCCATTGTACCTAATGGAATGGGTCATGTTGGATGGAGTGGGAGAGTTGTCTTGTTCCTTTAGCAGAGAGTCTGTCCTCTGTTATAGTGATTAGATGCTGCAGGACTGGGACGCGAGTATAGGGGGGAGGGGACTGCTGGGTCAGAATCCGGGACAGGAGCCCTTTTAGCACGGTACTGTACTTGTTAAATAGGTACAGTTGGAGGGTATGTCCTTGGTGGCTTGGTTGGTCCATTCATCCCCTGTTCTAACACTCATCTCTGCTGGGAAAAACAACTATGAATAACTAGACTTTCCTTGTAGGTTGCTGCTTCAGAAGCCGGTCCTGGAGATAATTGGCCATAGCTTGTGCTTAGCTGCGGAGATTTGAGAACTGACCTACTGCGCATACCTGGAAAGTCATGTACACGATCTGCACAGCAGTTAGGTGCGTAGATTGCCTTTGTGCCGTCTTTAAAGAGTTTTAGTTTAGTTAGGAAGAGGCGGAGTAATGCCATCTCGGGGAGTGATTAGGTAGAAGTGGGAGGGGTTTCGATTAGCCAGGAAGGGGGGAGGGGAGGAGAGGCATTGGGCTCGTACGTAATTCCCCTATAATGAAGGTTTTGCTAATGCGCCCAACCTTCTTATGACGCCGTATTGGCACTTACGAAAAGGGCACCCCCCCCCCAGTACGCATGTCGTCTCTCTGCTGTAAAGGCGGAGATAGACATGCTAATTAAGGGAGAGGGCGTAGGAAGCCCCGTTACAATCTGCTATGCGACCGTAAGGGCGCAAACCTGATCGCAATAGTTAAGGTAGGAATCTGGACACGTAAGTACCGACAACGGGGAGTACAGGGGGTGTGCACTCCCCGCTACGATGTCGCCCGTACCGACCTTGGATGGCCGTAAGGCGCCCGTAGGTCAGGATCCGGGGGCGGGATCTGTGCGCACCTAACTCACTCTTAGGTGTGAATACGACCCACTGTTCAGCAATGCATGTGACCATGAAGCGTTTTGTGACCGAAAAGCAATTTTTGTGATCCAGAGTTTTTAACACCTCTGGTGGGTTCCACTAGCAAAGTGGAGACAGATCAGAGATATTAAGGTCGGGCCTAGCTCCCGGATACATGGGTATAGTGGAGATCCGCTAACAGCGCTTAAAGATCCAGTCCAACCGTTACTCAGCATCTGTCCCGCCCCCTCGGTAACCATCTGTCCCGCCCCCTTGGTAACCATCAGCCCAGAACCAACTTTTCTTCTTAATATTCTTCTCAAAGGGGAAGAGTTGGAGCTGGGTTCCCTATTTCACTAATTGGTTCTGAACAGTTGTATAACAAGGTCATTGTCCATGAAATATTGACTCACAAATAATAGGAGTTATTTTCCTCTTTACCTGCTCGCAATGAGCGATGATAGATCACAGCGGAATGTAGGTTACAATGATTTAAAGCTTGGAATCGCCTTGAAATATGAGGCCGGAGGACGGGAACGAGCCACCTTTCACTCAGACGCCACACCGCATAAGGGTGAATGATGGGACTTTAGAAGGTCAAACATTTAGGACACAGCCTATAACTGTCCCAAGGATGAGCTGTCCATAAACATCATTCACGAGAGAGGAAACTTTTGTACCAACAGAGTGACCTTTACAGCGAGAACACATTAAACAGAAGAGAATTCCCAGGAATCTTATTCACACCAAATAAAGAGAATAAAACAGTCGTTGTAAGTTGTTGATTTTTACGCCACGTCCATTGTCTTTAATATTAATGATTATTTATATTGCAGTGCTTTACAGAGAACATTAAACATACACATCAGTCCCTGCCCCTAATGGAGGTACATACTAAGGTCAATAACATATACTGAACACATATACACATTAGGGTTAATATATTCAGCAGCCAATTAACCTACCAGAGTGTAGGAGGAAACCCATACAGACACAGGGAGAACATACAAACTCCACACAGATAAGGCCTAGTCCAGGAATCGAACTCACGATCTCAGCGCTGTGAGGAACACGTGCTACTCACTGAGCCACCGTGCTGCCCCCAACTACATTATGATCTGACAGATAATGCTCTCTTTCGCTATTTTAGTTTTCCAATGACTGTGCTAAAGGTCAGATAATTTATCTTTTAACATGAGCACTAAACCATGACAACCAATCACACGCTTGCTTTCAATGCCTAGTGTCCTAGTATGTAACTGAGTTGGGTACACTAGGAGATGTGTTGCGTAACATCTGGCACGCACAGTACCCAAAACCGGACTTCTGAAATCTCATTGCCGATGTCGGGTGTTGGATGGAGGTCTGGATCCGACCTCTATTAGTAAATAATCATTTTTCATAATATATGACTGCCCAGTACCAGCATCACCTGGCATGTAATAAGTGAGCAGACAGTTTTTGGAAAATCCTTCTGAGCTCTGTTTCCACTATTTTCACATTTTCCCCATCTGCTCTCCCTTTGCCATTTCATGACTTTCTGAAAGCAGGACATGGTCATGTAATCATTACTTGCCTGTTTGACAACGATGAATCCCTGACGTTGGATCCATTGCAATGCCTGATTGATGAATCTGCTGTTGATGCAGATTCCTGCTCTACAATTCAACACTCAATGAGGACACCTGCTGGACATCATGTACCTGACGCAACACGGATGAGTGAGGATGCTACTTAATACTAATTTTTGGGTTAGGGTAAGGTTAGGTTTAGGATGTTGTTAGAGAACAGTTAGGCCACGGTAAGGGCACTGTAAAGGTTAGGCTGCAGTAAGGAGAGGGTTAGGTTTAGGCTATGGTGAGGGGAGGGTTAAGGTTAGGCTGTGATAAGAGGAGGGTTAGGCTGCGAAAAATGGGAGAATTAGGCTACGGTAAAAGGAGGGTAAGGCTGTGGTAAGTGGAGGGTTAAGGTAAGGCTGTTAAAAGGGCAGGGTTAGGATTAGGCTATGGTAAGAGGAGAGTTAGGGTTAGGCTGTGTTGAGGGGATGGTTAGGCTTCAGTAAGGGAAAAGTTAGGGTGCCATCTTTTTTCTATCAACAACACTAAGGTTGGAATAATAATACTGTAGACCTTAGTGTTGTCAGTAATCTAACCCTGTTGAGTACATTGTTATAGACATTCAGACATTAATGCTGTTGAGTGAATGAATGTCACAAAAATTACTTTATAACTTCTATACCAAACCCCTGACAGCTATACATGTGTAAAAGACTGATAAATATAATTATCCTTCTCATTAGACACCGGAATAAAAGACATTGGATGCATGACATTGCAGACATCTATACTTTTACTTGCACACATTTAAGAGAAAAAAAAAAAGTGTCACTCGGAGATGTTTAATATGTGATTGAGGCTTAGTCAGAATCCCTAAATTATAAAGACGGTGATGGAACTCCAGCAATATTATCTGAATTGTTGGTACACATAAAATGTGTTTTATACATTGAGAGGATTGATATTGGTGGAATTCGTGGATATTTGTGGATATTTGTGGATATTGGTGAATTACTTCAGTTATACACAAAGATTCACAGTTACGTATTTTTCATCTTACGTACGTTGTTTTAAGAATTGAGCTGCTACGCATGCGTTGTACACTATCTACATACCATTTCTGTATGTAGATTGCGTAATCGCAGTCTAAAGACCATGCTTACGCAATTTACGTACAGAAATGGTGCGTAGATAGCATAAATAAGCTTCGATGCATGCGTAGCAGCTCAATTCTTAAAACAACGTACGTAAGATAAAAAGAACGTAACTGTGAATCCGGACTGAGGCCTCTGGAGGTTGGATAACGGGCGGCGCATCAGCACGGCGTCTGAGAAAGTATGCAATACCGCACAATCAACAATAAAGCCTAACCAAGCTAACATATGACTTGTAGTCTAGGGCTTGTACACAACTAATCGGGTTCATACCAAACATGTTACCTTGGCTTAAGAGCAGAAAGGCCATATATTTTTTTTTAAGTTATCAATACTTATAATCCACAGGTACCATGGCAACCACTGTCAAGTGACAAATGATGTGGTCTGGAAGGTCCTCTAAACATTTGAAGTTTATGTAAAGCAGAGCACGCTAGAAAGTAATTGTGTGTACAGATACATTTACAACCCCAACCTATATCCTAATCCTCACTCTAACCCTCCCCTTCCATTTCCCTAACCCTCCCTTCCCTACAGCCTAACCATATGACTCCCTTCCCTGCAGCCTAACCCTAAGACTCCCTTCCCTGCAGCCTAACCCTAAGACTCCCTTCCCTGCAGCCTAACCCTAAGACTCTTTTCCCTGCAGCCTTACCATAAGACTCCCCTCCCCGCCCTCCTTTCTGTAATTTCTCCACATTCAAGCCTGGTCTGGACCTCTCATTATAAGACTCTGCAATTCTACAAAGTTTTTCCTGCCTTCTCACAGTGCTACCTAGTTTGTGTGCTGGACTGCCCTGCCTGTTTGGATCTCCTTGGCCCTGCATTCCCTCCCCACCCTGTCAACTTTGGTGTGCTGCATACCTGCCCCACTCCTATTACCTACCTTACCAGCGTGCTAGAATTACTGTAACATTACGTCATCACGCCGCTTGTTGCACCGTAGGGGGCAGTACACGAGCCTTTGCTGTGACCAGTCCGTCCGGTAGCTTACCCCTGGTGCACCCCGTTCACGCCTATGGGGAAGTCTGACAGAGGTGCGGCCGCTGCGGCCAAGTTGGAGCGATTTAGTCGGCAGTCTGCGCCGTCTTCGCAGGGGGTTGCTGGGCCACCTGGTGATATGCTGTCTGCTGCACAGGGCTCCCCTCACGCTGTGCCAGATTCTGAGCAACATACACTCCATCAAGTACTGGAGGCTATTTCATCCCTTGATAAACGGATGACTGATAAATTCGGGGAGGTGCAGGCCGGCATCACGTTGCTGCACCAGGATTTACAAAAAGTCAGAGAGAGAGTGGGTGAGGTGTCTATCCTGGAGGACTCTGCTGCTCCCATGAAGAATGATATTCACCGGCTTAACCTGGAAATGGCTGCATGCAAGGCAAAGCTCACGGATATGGAGGGTAGATTACGACGCAACAACCTCCGGTTTGTGGGCCTGCCGGAACGTGCAGAAGGTCAGAATCCGGAAGTTTTCCTAGAGGAGCTGCTGGTGAAACAGTTTGGAAGGGAGGCTTTCTTGGCTTCTTTTGTGGTTGAACGGGCGTATCGCTTGCCTTCTCAGCCTCCGCTGCCCGGGGCTGTGCCGAGGACCTTCATTGCCAAATTGCTTCACTTTCTGGATCAGGATGCTGTTCTTCATCTGACACGCCAACATGGTCCTATCAAGATGGATACCCATGCAATTTCCGTATAACCAGATTATGCCCTGGATGTTCAGAAGAGTAGAGCGCAGTTCACAGTGGTCCGTCGCCGTTTGCGTGATCTTCAGCTCCCCTATTCCATTCTCTACCCTGCCAGGCTTGCAGATGGGACTACCCACTTCTTCACTACACCTCGAGAGGCGGAGGCCTGGCTGGAGCAGCGTCCTCGCCCCAGGGGAGCAGCGGATCATTGACAGGTACTTTCTGGGCATGCAGTCCTTGGAGTCTCCTGGTCTGTTATAGATAGATAGATAGATAGATAGATAGATAGATAGATAGATAGATAGATAGATAGATCATTCACATTGTGCTGCGGGCTCTCTCCTATTCTTAGCATAGAGCGTGTTCCTGGTATTGATTGGCCATGGATTATGCGGTCAGTGTAATTGTCTTGTCATGGATCTCCCTCTCTTGAAGGGACACTGCTCGCGGTGGCTTCTGTCGGCTACGGTCATGTCCATCGTCAGATTTCTTTTTATACCAAACGTGAGCGAGGAAAGAGCAGAGAGAATTGATTGTGCGTCTCATGCGCTGGATGTCATCTCTCCAGCTGACAAATGTCCCTCACCGTCTGTGACCTATCGACAAAACTATATTACAGATAATTCTTATGATTTACCAAAAAAAAATTCCTTCAAAGGAAACCAAGTCCACTATTGATCAGGTGTTTAACCCGATTACTCCCAGCCACAGCCGCCCAGTAATGAAATGGAGGAAGCGGAAGTCTTATTCTGTTCCAAATACAAAGCCACGTTTCTGAGACACGGGGCCGGATCCAGAGCTACGCTCCCTTTATGTTTCAACGCGTAGCGTATTTAGGCTATTGTAATTACTATGCACACGTACTTACGCACCTAAGCGAAAATACGGTGCAGTCGAAGCTCTGGCCCACGATGACTGAACCTGAGATATATATGAATAATCACCATTAGGATCCGCTGTCTGTTTC
>WWET01002006.1:2323-21589 GCA_011038615.1 Limnodynastes dumerilii
CTCCCCATCCCCCCCCCTGTCACTCTCCCTGTCACTCCACATCCCTCCCCCTGTCACTCCCCCCTGTGTGACTCTCCCCGTCACTCCCCATCACTCCCCCTGTCACTCCCCGTCTCTGTCCCTGTCACTCCCCCTGTGTGACTCTCCCTGTCACTACCCATCACTCTCCCTGTCACTCTCCCTGTCACTCCACATCACTCTCCCTGTCACTCCCCCCTGTGTGACTCTCCCCGTCCCTCCCCATCACTCCCCCTGTCACTCCCCATCACTCCCCCTGTCACTCCTCTGCCCCTCCCATTGCCCCTCCCCTCTCATGCTGTGTTTTAGGGACTTATGCTGAGGTCACACATATCAGTGGTCTCCTCACCGCTGATCCGCTCATAAGTCCTTATTCCCACCCACACTGCACAACTAAAATACTTCCCCCGTCCACCATGGTGAGTGGAAGGAGTGGAAGGGAGGAACCGCCCCTTTGTACGTACGCTGGGTGATATCAGAGAGCTAGCGCTGGACACATAATGTGCCGTCAGCGGCAGCCATTGCGGCATAACCGTGAATCAAGGCGCGGATTCTCTTATGACGGTTCTGAAACAGGAGCCCGGCATTATCCTGAGGCTCGCAGGACTACAGAGGAAGGGAATCAATAACGCTGCCTCTGCTAGTGGGATCGCGGCCAGGACAAGACATTACGCTAGTCGTTGGCACGAGAACAAAGGTATCAATAAGATGGAGAGACGTAAATGTCTTCATCCAGAGAAACCGGAGCTCCGGCTAGAGGTCAGGAAAGACGAGGAAGAGAGTGGAAGGAGAGTCACCGGGTGCCGGAGGCGTATATATAGAACACTAGGACATACAGTGATGGGACAACTCGTGTCCTTGCCACAGCATAGCAATAAAGTTTATTGAATGTCATATAATGGCAGACAGACGCACCCATTAGCCGCAGCAAACTTCAGAATGCATCCAGACATAAGACAGAGGGGCGGGACTGAGATGACAAGTGGGCGTTCCCTCTTTGGTGACAGTATAGGCAGTCCCTCTTTCTGTGCACCCATCCAGACATAAAACAGAGGGGCGGGACTGAGATGACAAGTGGGCGTTCCTTCTTAGGTGACAGTATAGGCGTTCCCTCTTTCTGTGACTATGAGCCTCTGTGTTGATAGTTATCTGCCATATGAATGTCTGTTGCTTTACAGGAGAATACTGAGACTCAGGCTCTGTGTATCAAGAACCGCTCAGCGTTCGAGCTGCAGCATCACCACCTCCTGCACTGTCTGGAAAAGACCACGGTAAGAACCTGTAGACCAATCAGCCTCCAGCCATCTGACCATCGCAGAGCCGGAGCAGCCCCTATAGTCCTCCATCAGCCATATCCCGTCATTCCATAGATCATCGCGTTCAATATGAAGCCTGTGAACCTCTCCGCAGCACTCTGATAGGACTCGCCCCTGCCGGCCCCTGTTCGTTGCTGCCCCGCATAGCATCTGGCCCGGAGTGTGTGGGCGCCGCAGTGGGCGGAGCGGTTGGTAAGTCTGGGTATCTGCTCGCAGCCTGTCCTGATTATCCGTATTGCTCTTCTTCCCTCCAGTGCCATGAGTTTACAGACGAGCATACGTACAGCGAGGCCCTGATGACTGAGTCCATTGGCTACCGGACCAGCCGCAGCACCTCCGTGTCCTCCCAGCAGGGCCTGACCACTTCCTGCTGCCCGCGCCGAGCCAAGAGGCGCGCTATCCGGCTGGCTAACTCCACGGTGTCCGTCAGCCGCGGCAGCATGCAGGAGCTGGACACCTTGCATGTACAGAAGAGCCTTAACCAGAGGTAAGTAGACGGGTTTCCTGGTGACTCTGCCCCCCAGTGGACAGAAAGCAGAACTTTCTATGTATTGCTGTTACCTCTGCAGGGAAATTTGCATTGATTGTCGCTGAGCTTTGCTGCTCTGAAGCCGTCATTGTGATTTATATCCTCCTTAGCAGCCTAGACAGCACCGGAGGCTAATATGCCATGCGGAGGTCCTCTATTAATCCATTCTCTCTGCTTGGCTGTTGATTTAATACATTGAGTGTTCCCATTGGCAGGAGCTTGCAGACTCCTCACTGAGGGGCTCATCTGTACCTGAGTGTAACATCAGTAGTGGGGAAATTACTGGAGACACTGATACAGGATCACATTGTACAGGATCTAATATCCAGCAACACAGGGACCCAAGCAGCATGGATCCACTGGGGATATCATGTCACACGCATATTATATCCAGTAACACAGGATCCCAAGCAGCATGGATCCACTGGGGAGATCATGGGCCTGATCCAGGCCTACGTTGGCCGGCGTTACTACGGCTTAAAAGCTGATCTGCGTATGAGCCGGACAGATGTTGCCCGGCGTAGCTATGGCAACGCCCGATCATGGATCGGGCGTCCGTAGCAGCGCCGTAGTAACGCTGGAGGGGGCGTCCCCCAGCGTTACTACGTTCAGGTTAGTGTAGAGAGGTGGGGGGAGGGTAATAAGGCTGGAAGGGCGGCCTTATCATAGTAACGCCGCCGCCCCCCCAGCGTTGTTACACTCCCTTACGCTGGCTGAAGTTAGGGTAGCTTTCAGCCAGCGTAAAGGAGTGTAAATACGCAGGGGGAGTGTCAGGGGAGGGAGCTGCTGTTACGCTGAGACTCCAGTCATTTGGGCAGTTCTCCAGGTATCCCGGAAAACCTCCCGCAAGTCCTGACTCCCTGTCAATCACTATTGTAATCCCTAGAGTTACTAGGGATGGGCGGGGCTTGGTAATCTCAGTACCCGCCCACTGGAACACCAGTGATTGACAGGGGTGGAGCTTAATGACGTAATTCGCATAAATCATGTCATTAAGCCCCACCCCCATACCGGAATCTATTTCTCCCCCCTGATCTCCAGTAGCCACCTGACCCTGGCACAGTTTATGGTAAAACGTTTGCACCAATCACAGGTCGTGTCTAATGCAGGGTGCACACTACACTGTATACCACAGTGTTCCTAATGAGTATCGCCCCAATCACATGATAAACGAGTGTTTGCAATGACATTGTGCGAGTGTGTGCTCTGTACTGATCGCACATGTAAAGCGTTTCATGTTACCGAGCAGCCATTAGATAATGAGGGCTCCCCTTACAGTGTGTGCGGCGTGTACATAGCGGATCATCAGACTGTAGAGTGCCGCCAGCGTAGTCCATTATCAGACCATTGTGAGCGCACTAATAGACGCTTACATAACAGACAGATATTCTGCGCCCTCAGGATGCCATTATCCCAGCGCAACCTCGTGATTCTCTACTGCACATGCTCACAAGTGAAGAGCCCGCAGTCACGCTTGCATTCCGAGGGGCGTGGTGAGGGAGTGAGGGGGCGGAGGGACGTA
This sequence comes from Limnodynastes dumerilii, assembly GCA_011038615.1. Classification (NCBI taxonomy): domain Eukaryota; kingdom Metazoa; phylum Chordata; class Amphibia; order Anura; family Limnodynastidae; genus Limnodynastes; species Limnodynastes dumerilii. The sequence goes on from WWET01002006.1 coordinate 5,709, forward strand.
GGCAATGTACAGTAAGGGGCGGGGCCCGATCACAGACATAACATAGGACTGATTACATCACAACATTGGGGTAGATCCAGACCTGAGCTGCTTTACGTGCGTTGGTGCGGCGTATTTACGCTCTCGTAAGTACTAGGCGCTCCCCTCGCTGGTACGTGCGTTACTCGATTTACATTTGCCAAACCCCACCTTAACTTTTCCCAGCGTAAGTACTGACGGCATAATGCACTGACGCACGTAACCGCCCTTACTGGACGATATAAACGCGTTCCTCCGCCCACAGCGCATTTCCGGGTGGATGGAGGACACGCCCCTTTGCTCGTATTTACGCTTCAGTTCCGTATGATCAGAGTGACGTTGCGTAACGTTGCGCAGTACATGGGGGGACCTTCCGCCACCTATCTTACACCCTTCCGTTAGGATGTGACGCTTAGAACACATTACAAAGATGGCGGCCGCTGTACTGTCCCTGTGTCACATCATTTCTACGTGCAGGAAGAAAGAATCATCGGGGAAGATCCAGAACTCCGCTCGCAACGCGTTTCCTCGCGTAGCGTATTTCCGCGTGCGTCCCTTCTATACACTCCCCCTGCATGTACGTACTTTGACCGAGTTCCGCTTTTCAAACCCTCCCTTAACTTTTGGCCGCGTAACCGCTGTCGTCCGCACACGTACAGATGGGTAACACGGACTTCCACAGCTAAGCGCGTCCATACCGTACACTTTACATGAAAGCCCCGCCTACATTGCGGATTTTACACGTACTTTTGGCACACGTAAAATTGGAGTGCCCACACGTACGAATTTACGCAACTGATACGTGAATGGCCCATACGCTGTTACGTTACGTAGCGTATCATCTGTCGTGTTCATGCGCAGTACATACAAAATCGCGATTTTACGTGTCCGCCGGGTGTAAATTCGCACATACGCGTTGTTCTGGATCTGCCCCGTTGTTTACAATTATTTGGTGACATTTACTTTCAGACAATAATCACAACCTCCACGTACAGCGCAACGCAGCGCAACGCACTAAAGGTCGCTGTGCGGAACAGACTGACATCTTTGTAATCAGCCATCACCTCCGCGCAGGACGCCATCTTATGCCGCCATGCAGGTTTAGGAGGTCTCCACGCTAGATACGTATAGAGAGGAGCGTAATCTCCCTCAGTACGGATACTCGCAGCCATCTCCGCGCAGGACGCCATCTTATGCCGCCATGCAGGTTTAGGAGGTCTCCAGGCAAGATACGTATAGAGAGGAGCGTGATCTCACTCGCACCCGACACCGCGCAGGACGCCATCTTATTCCGCCATGCAGGATTAGGAGGTCTCCAGGCTAGATATGTATAGAGAGGAGCGTGATCTCACTCGCGCCCGGCACCGCGGAGACTACAGATGGCCAGTAATAACAAGCACCTTACAGGAAATTTATGGCTTGAATAAACCCATGAATAATAAATACGGGTTGTTGCATATAAGAGGGAGCTTCCCCCGTGCTAAATGTAACATCATCTGCCTGCAATGCTTATTATTACTCGCCTAAAGGTATAAATCCACTGCAGTAACACACACACCAGCTCACTACGGGCCTGATTCACCCCTAAATATACGCAGCTAATCGCAATGACCCGCCCTCGGCCGCCCCCGGGTTTCAGGTTCTTGTGTGACTTGCGAGTCCCATAGGCCTCCCTTAGCTGCAGGTTCGCATTTGAATGTGTAGGGCGTCTACTTAGGAATTTACCGGCATAACCGCGCCTTCATTGCCTCTCTCCACCCAAATCTGCGTATCCGCCGAGTTACTTATTCATGGAACGCCTATTCCTGCGTATGTTACTAAGAACCTAGAGACTTTAGGGTCTTAGGGCCTGATTCAGAACAACGCACGCTTGCGAGCTAACGCTGATCATAAGCGTAAAATCGGCATAAAAACACGCACCGCGCATGCGCCTAGTGACAACTTCCGGTAGTAAAACACTGATTTTCGTAGCGGCGATTCGGGCGCCCGTATACTTTGCGTTTTTAACGACGAGGGGGGCGTGTTTATAGTATGAAGTTCGTACGGACGCTGGAGTTAGGGAATGTAGGCTGGGGTGAGGCATTTAAATTGTACAGTATGGGCGCGCTAAGCGTCGTTTATACGCAATCAACGTACACACGGCCGCGGGAACGAACACAAAAGTTAGGGTAGGGTTTGGCGAGCGTATGGACGCTAAACTAGGTACGAGCGAGGGGATGGACTATTGCCGTGCATCGGTGGCAGGTTCAGCGATAATACGCTACACACAACAGCGCAGGTCTGGATCAGGCCCCTAGTGTATAAGCACGGAATTTGCGTTCTTAAGTCCTACGTTAATAGCGTAGAAAAGTGACTAAGCATGCGCAGTGCATCCGTTCTTAAATATACGCACCTAAAATCATAAGAATTCCTAAGTGTGAATCAGGTCCTACATGCCCCCAGTCTGCTCTTATACTCACACTGCACAGAGAAAATAATGAGGGTAGTCACATGACTGGGAGGCGGTGCTTATAATCAGCCAATCACTGTCATTTCTCTATGCATCTAATATTAATATGGAAGGATCCAATATTCTATAGGGATTTAGCTATTTTTGTCTTTGTCAGTTCCATTGTTTGATTTCCCTTTCCCGACTCCCCAGTCAATATAATCGATTTATGATGATCTCTTTATAATATATTGGTGTCATGATCAAGATGTGTCCAAACCCCGCCCTGAGCTGCCCCAAAACAGTGTCTGATCTCCCTAAAGAGTATGACTACCTCCCTGAAGCTGTGTTGGCTCCACCCCTTGCGCAATGATGATGGTATTCCCGAACTGTCTTCCATTGCCCTGCATTGAGGCCATGATTCCTCAGTGACAAGGCCACGTGACTTCCATGTGGAGACAGAAATGTAAAATACACTTTAGTCTCTTGTCACCTGCTATTAGCTCCCAGTCTTCCCAGTAAGATTTGTTAAAGGATGAAAGTATTTTATTCACTGTCTTCATTAAAATAGTTTTCCTAGCAACATCCATGGGTGAAGCAACTTTTAGCTTGGGGGCAAATATAAAAAAATGAACCCAGGATGCCCCTATCCCCCCCCCCCCCCCGCCCCAGCCCCCACATGAGAGCACNNNAACCCAGGATGCCCCTATCCCCCCCCCCCTCCAGCTCAGCCCACCTATGAGATGACCCTCTCCACCCACTATTGTGTAAACCCTGGTCTTCTGCAGTGTGTTCTTGGCGATGGACTGTTAATGCGGCAGTGGGGTGGTATATATTTACACCCTAAGCACCGGAAATGTGCACAAAAGATCCTGTAGGCTCTAACATTTAAGGAATCTGGGTTATTTGTTCATAAGGGACCCTTCTGAGGCTCCTGTTCCTATAGTAAACCCATCACCAGGTTTCAGTCATTTCTATTTTAAAAGGAATAAAACCAAAAAAAAATCTGCAAAAACAAAGTTTCCCAGAGGAAAGTTTACGTTATAATGTAATGTGCTTTCTCCAGGGCGGAATTCCTGCGGCCGGTCATATATCACAAATATAACAACATAGAATCTAATTTATTGATATGTGTGGGAAGTATCTGCATTGTGTGTGACAGTGCGCCACCTAGTGGCCAAAGACAGACAAAACCTCTGCAATGTCCCCAGATATTGATTGTCATGCACTTGTATACAGCAAGCACTGCTCAGGCGCTGTAACACTTATATGTCCTATCTACATTACCCGCAACCTAACCAACCTGGCAAGCGGGGTCACCAAAGGGGTGGAAGTTCTAAGGGGCTCCAACGCTGATGGCTACTGCCGAACACACAAGCGGCCACCGCTTAGCTAATCCGCTGCGGCGGCTTGTCTGTTCAGGAGTTGAAGCTCTGCTAATTCCCCGCAGTGGCTTGTGTGTTCAGGAGTCAAAGCTCAGCTAATTCCCTGTGATGGTTTGTATATTCAGGAGTTGAAGTTCAGCTAATCCCTGAAGTGGCTTGTGTGTTCAGGAGTCAAATCTTAGCTAATTCCCTGCAGTGGCTTGTGTGTTCAGGAGTGAAAGCTCAGCTAATTGCCTGTGGCGGCTTGTGTGTTCAGGAGTGAAAGCTCAGCTAATTCCCTGCGGCGGCTTGTGTGTTCAGGAGGGAAAGCTCAGCTAATTGCCTGTGGCTGCTTGTGTGTTCAGGAGTGAAAGCTCAGCTAATTGCCTGTGGCGGCTTGTGTGTTTAAGAGTTGAGGCTCAGCTAATTTCCTGCGGCGGCTTGTGTGTTTAGGAGTCAAAGCTCAGGTAATCCCCTGCAAGAGTTCTTTCTTATACTGCTTAGCCAATCAGCTGTGACAGAAGGAGGGGCAGCAGGCACTAGCGATGCTCTGCTCTCTGGTGTATATCTGACGCTATCTTCCTCCTCTCTCCTCTCTCCTGCGCAGTCGCTCCAGCCTCAATGCCAAATCCCACGGGAACCTGAAGCTGAATTGTGAGACATCCGACTTGACAGCCGCTATCATCAGCATCCCGACGCCCCCGGACCACACCCCGGGCGACCTGTCTTCACCCAGCGCCGGCGTCCTGAGGAATTCCAGTATTACCGCCAGATACTACCAGGAGACGGTCCGGATTTCCAGCTTGTAGGGTCTCCCGCGACGTCTCCGACACACTGTGACGCTGCACACGCCAACACCTCACCGCAAGCACATACCAGACAATCAGCTCATGTCCACCGGTCACCAATGCCAGGGTCTGGATACCCGCTTGGCGCATCCTCGCCGGGCGTTCCAGCTGCTCCAGCACAACGACGCCGGTGTCACGGCACAAGAGACGGCGCGCGCATCGCTACATGCACACAGACACGCCGAAACAGCACAATGACTTCATTCTGCATGGGGAGACACGGGCCGGGTCTTCTCACACCCTCATAACCATCGTCCACCAATAGCAGCAAAGCACATAATAACCCTATAGGAAGACGCAGGATTTACAGGGCGTAACTTTGGAATTTGAGGCGTAAACGGAAAATGGAAAAACCGGGAGATAAATGGTGTCCAGCGTAGTATTGATTAGACGCGTCTTACAACAGCGCAGGAAACATAATAGCGAGGAGCATCGCCAGTCTTCACCGCTAGGGCATAGCGCCCCCTAAAGGAAACTTCTAGATCCCAATGTGTCTACTTTAACTATGCCTCCAGCCGGACACAGGAGCGTTTTGTATGCCCCCCCCGGTGTTTATTAGGGAAGCGCCCGTCTATCAAACCACGACCCCATTCACACACCACAAATCGGGACAGTCCTGCCAAAAAACAGGGGTCACATACCTGGGGACATTGCAGCTGGCTACTGACCACACAATGGCCGGGATGATTTCCCATCCGCATCGGTCAGGTGACGTGTGTAGCCAGTGACAGACCAGCGTCTGATACCCTATCATCGGAGGATGCCCTGTGGCAGAAGGATGAGTAAAGCCGGGCACATCTGTAGATAAATGCAGGGTGTATAGATCAGACAGGAGCTCAGACCCTCCAGCTGCCCCAGAAGAGAGGTACAATGCACTCACCAGAGGGGGCAGTGTGTTCAGCTTAAGCTGGCTACACCCCATCTAATTACTGGGCCGATCACCATTCCGGACCACGTGGAAGATATTAGTGATGAAAGGACAGACGGGGGTGGGGTGGGGGGTGCTCAGGTGCAATGCGCAGCATAGACAGATGTCTGTCCAGTGTTACGTGGGAGGCGGTATGCACCTCTGCGCGGATCACTATTCAGACGGACGGACACGTCACTCTTATCACACGTGCGGATTAACATATATGTGTATAGAGAGCGCACGGATCGGGCCCAGGGTTGGGATTAGGGGTTAGGGTTATTGCATTACGATATTCCATCACACAGGAGCCATGGTAACGGCCGCCCATCTGTTCACTACGGACCGACAAACACAGATGTGTCCCCGGCTTTACAACCGCCAGAATCAGGGCCGCCATCGGGGCCATCATTCAGCACCCATGCACAGAGTACAGGGCGGAGTACAGGGGGGAATATACAGGGCGGAGTACAGGGGGAATATACAGGGCAGAGTACAGGGGGAATATACAGGGCAGAGTACAGGGGGTATATACAGGGCGGAGTACAGGGGGAATATACAGGGCAGAGTACAGGGGGAATATACAGGGCGGAGTACAGGGAGGAATATATGGGATTACGGAGAGCTATAGGTCAGAATATATGGGATTACGGAGAGCTATAGGTCAGAATATATGGGATTACGGAGAGCTATAGGTCTCTGTAGGTAGAGAAGAATATTTCAGACATCATAAATCCTGCACACACCAAATAACTAAACAACTAAGAGAAAAACCAACAGAGAACGTTTATTTATCTATTTATTCCTAAAAAGAAATGTTTACAGTATAGCGAGGGATTATTGCGTCTCCATGCGTGCGCACGCGATCACGCCCACCTCTTCTAGATATCGCCAGGCTGCGGAGATCGCCCTCGCACACCCGTGGTCCCATCCACTGACTATTCCGTAGTCTAGAGAAATGCACAAAGCCAGAGGTATTCTATGCACATGTACTATTCTTATATATAGCGCAGGGGGCGGGGATATTAACGCACTGGGGGACGAGGCACATTGCGCACACATACATGTATGTACAGAAGTGTAGATAGCGAGACATGTACAGCACGGTACATAGTAGTATAGACGTGTAGGCATGGCACATGCGACGCACTATGCAGAATATCGCAGGGGGCGTGGCCCGGGAAAGGGGATCCATACAGTAGACACTAATGACTCAGGGACACTGATCTTACACTCCTTTCTCGCTGGCCCTGCGCCCCGCCTCGGTCACTGTGAGGAAGGTGTCATTGTACGATTGTTGTGCAATCATTGTGTGGCTCGGGGATCATTCGGTCACACATGGTAGATTCTGCTGTTGGCTCTCACCGGGGCATTACACGGGCCGCTGTATGCATGACGTGACTTTCATATATGCACATGCGGGCACACTTCACTATCAGCCATATTGGGGTATAAGCCTGGCTGGGTAGCGTTCTAGCTACCTGTCCGCACTTTTATGCAGTATAAGAGCTGGGGAAGGGTGAGGGAGGGGGGGTATTTGGATTGTTTTTCCATGTATTGCATCGTGATCTATGAACATACAGACTGTTACCTTATCCTTGTCCCATGCAGCCATCATATCATCATATCAGTGTCTGCAGAGCATCCCACTCGCTAATAGCAAGAGCTGCAGAACATCTCTCCTCCTGGAGAGGCCAAAGCGGCTGCAGAATCCTTCTGCCCCCTCTATAATGACAATTGCGGAATTGTCTCATAAACCCGTCCCTGTGACCAGCTGCAGACTATCATGACCTAAACCTGCAGAGCATTCTTACCCATTCTGGTGTCTGCAGAGCATCACGCTTTCTGACGGTAATATCAGCAGAGCGTTATTCTTCCCATATGAAGAGCTATGGATCGTCACGTCACCACGGCAATGGGCCGTGCCCTGAGATCTGATCTTCCCGTATGCGTTCGGTTTGCGGGCACATTTCCGTACTATGCATTTGTGCACTTCTGTGCTACCCAATCAGAAACACATTCTGACAGAGGGGGCGGGGTTGTGAATACAAGGGGGCGGGACTTGGTATTACAATGTACAGTATGGGCGTTTCTGCAGACTCACGCCCTGCCGCCATTTTCTATGCAATGTAGTTGAAATGTTAAAGTAGGTCCTGAGTACTGGGTACGGATTGGTGAATACTGCGTCCAATCACATGTGAGAATTGTGGCGCCATACGAGTTGAATGATGTGAAGGTTTCCAGCATTAGGGCCCCGGTCACTTGCTTCCCCTGGATCCTGTAAATGAGACCTTAAACCGTGACCCGTCAGGATGCAGCCTCTTGTGGTGACAGGACACAGCGAATGTGACAAGTCTGCAAAACAGCCGTGGGACGGCCGGGACAAACGCGTCAGTCATTTCTCTTGGCCTAATGATTGTGAAACGCGGGCAGAGGAAATGAATCAGGGAGTTCAGAAGACCGGGCCCTTCCCTGAGATTTCCCATCTGTCCTCACTTAAGATGGGGACGGAATGGCGTGCGTAGGAATGGCGTGCGCAGGAATGGCGTGCGCAGGAGACGCCTATCCTGTACCGCCTGAATCCCTCCCCTTAGCATTTGTTCCCAGCCTGCCATCGGAAAAGCATTGGAATAATTAAAAGTATGGATCTGTACTGATATCCCAGCGTTACACTTCAGTCCATAGTCACAAAGATTAATATAGAGTATGTGAAGAGCTTTCCCTTCTTACAGCCTGGACGGTGTTTTTAGAATGGTAAAAAAAAAATCCACCAGTAACGATGAAAGGCCCCAAAATGCTGAGTTCTGTACTGGTAGCGTTTCCGATGGCGGGATGCGGACGAATCGTAGGCTAAGTGGGCGGGGAGAGGTATGCAAACTGTCCAGCGATGACGCACTAAACGCCAGACTTCCGAGCCGCCCCCATTGTGTGCGAGGGCTGAGCGGAAATCTAAAGGTAGAGGCCAGCAGACTGAACTCCTTGAGAGAGAGGGGAGGAGCCTCTGAGCGCAGTGGGAGTGTCACCCTGGATTTTCATGATATGACCTCCAGTCCCTGTCACTCTGTACATATGAGCGTGTGGGGGATGTTTATTTCAGCCATAAACTGTATCGAGTCATAGTCCCAACATTTAAAATCCCCAAAAAGGAACAAGATAAGCCCTGCCCAGTCTTGATCTAGCCCCACCCACAAAGGGCCATAAAGTCAAACTCCGCCCATTTCTCGCAGTTGGGAGTCCTGCCTATCACCTTCTCATGACCATACAGCTGCGGGGTCAATACTGCACAATTGCTATAGCACAGACAGCCTGGCTCTCCACCATCCGGTGCACCCAATTCCTGGACAGCTGTCTGGCTCTCCACCACCCGATGCACCCAATTCCTGGACAGCTGCCTGGCTCTCCACCACCCGGTGCACCCAATTCCTAGGCAGCTGCCTGGCTCTCCACAACCCGGTGCACCCAATTCCTGGACAGCTGGCTGGCTCTCCACCACCCGATGCACCCAATTCCTGGACAGCTGCCTGGCTCTCCACCACCCGGTGCACCCAATTCCTAGGCAGCTGCCTGGCTCTCCACCACCCGGTGCACCCAATTCCTAGGCAGCTGCCTGGCTCTCCACCACCCGGTGCACCCAATTCCTAGGCAGCTGCCTGGCTCTCCACCACCCGGTGCACCCAATTCCTAGGCAGCTGCCTGGCTCTCCACCACCCGGTGCACCCAATTCCTAGGCAGCTGCCTGGCTCTCCACCACCCGGTGCACCCAATTCCTAGGCAGCTGCCTGGCTCTCCACCACCCGGTGCACCCCCTGTGCCTGGCTTTCCACCACCCGGTGCACCCAATTCCTAGGCAGCTGCCTGGCTCTCCACCACCCGGTGCACCCCCTGTGCCTGGCTTTCCACCACCCGGTGCACCCAATTCCTAGGCAGCTGCCTGGCTCTCCACCACCCGGTGCACCCCCTGTGCCTGGCTTTCCACCACCCGGTGCACCCAATTCCTAGGCAGCTGCCTGGCTCTCCACCACCCGGTGCACCCCCTGTGCCTGGCTTTCCACCACCCGGTGCACCCAATTCCTAGGCAGCTGCCTGGCTCTCCACCACCCGGTGCACCCCCTGTGCCTGGCTTTCCACCACCCGGTGCACCCAATTCCTAGGCAGCTGCCTGGCTCTCCACCACCCGGTGCACCCCCTGTGCCTGGCTTTCCACCACCCGGTGCACCCAATTCCTAGGCAGCTGCCTGGCTCTCCACCACCCGGTGCACCCCCTGTGCCTGGCTTTCCACCACCCGGTGCACCCAATTCCTAGGCAGCTGCCTGGCTCTCCACCACCCGGTGCACCCCCTGTGCCTGGCTTTCCACCACCCGGTGCACCCAATTCCTAGGCAGCTGCCTGGCTCTCCACCACCCGGTGCACCCCCTGTGCCTGGCTTTCCACCACCCGGTGCACCCAATTCCTGGACAGCTGCCTGGCTTTGGGCAATCGAATGAACTGTCAGCAGCTCTGCCCCTTCTTCCATTCCGTCCCGTTCCTGTCTGTCCCTCGTGGAGCAGTTATCACTCTTTTGTCTTCCATGCATGTTCCTGTCTGACTGTTTTATCATGTCGGGGAGGGGTTATATGTGTCAGAGTTTGCATCTCATACGTTCTTTTAACTGGAAAAATTGACATTTTGATGGCGGGAATAGAACCCGTCTGACTCAAAATAAAACTATTTAAAAAAAGAAAACGGAAGTTCCTTGTGTTGTTCTGAGCGAGCGCAATATATAAAATAAGAAGGAACCACAAGCAAATAAAGAATACACGATACACTTCTCCCTCTAGGGCTTCTGGCAGGGCTCCCACCTACCGGTAGGTCCGATTGGGACCCAGCACGGAGTAGTAGCAACTATAGTCCCGTAGATCACTCGGTGATTAGATGGATTCACAGGAGAAAGATGTTGGTACGGCAGCTTGGAGGGTCAAAAAAATTACAAAGTTCCAGTGTTGGGTATAAATAAATATTATAGTCTGGCCAGACGAAATTATTCCACACCTTTACGCGTTTCACCGCAGCAGCCACATTGCGGTTTCCTGAGAAGGGTTTCTTTGTATTCAATAACAGGTGTTGTTAAATAAGGTTCCCAATCAACTAGCACCTGGAGATTCTTTTAAAAATAAAGTAGAAAAGGAGTTTTTATATGTATCACTAATTTATTCCGATATAGAAAATTCATATTGTACAAGAATTGTTGTTTTGCATGATTATTTTTTTTTAAAAAATGTTTAAAATTTTCAACAGGACAAAAACATATTAATCCTCAGATTCTTATTAATAAATAAAAAAATAAGATATTAAATAGGAACTTTAATTATTTTATTATATTTTTAGGTTTTAGTTTTTTAGTTATTTATTAAGTTATTTTTTGAAAAATATTTTTAAGATAAGTAAATAAAATGTGATAAAAATTAAATGTGATCTAGAAAAAAGAGTTTACAAATCCGTCTAATAAATAAATAAATATCCAACATCATTTTATCAACGTTTAACTATGATGATATTAATCAAAAAATTCATTGTAGTTTAACGTAAAAAATTGTTAATAATCAATAACATAAATAACAAAAATTGATTATTTAAAGATTTATGCCCATTAGAGTATTACTCATTCCTATATAACATATATTATAGATAAAAAAAAGATGGAGTAATTGGAGTAGTGACGCAGGTTAGAAATAATAATTATTGTAAATAGATAGAGAGGGACAGGGAGGAAGGGAGGGGGGCCTATTATTTGATCAGTCACCAAAATCGAAGTCAATGCCTTCATTAAGGCCCTCTGGACTCAGGGTTTGAAGGCACTGTATCCAAAAAGCTTCCCTCCTACATAACCTCAGGAAGCGATCACCCCCTCTAGCTGTAGGTTGAATATATTCAATCCATATTATGGAAAATGCAAAAGGGTGCTCTGGATGTTGTTCCATCCAGTGTCTGGCTTGGTTGGATTTATGATTCTTATTAAGCACATTCCGACAATGTTCCATAAAACGGGTCTTCAGCATGCGAGTTGTGCGACCCACATACTGAAGGCCACATTTGCAAGTCATTAAATAAATGACATAACAGTCAAAAACCTAAAGAGATGTTGATTTGTTCTGTATTGCATTTCATATGACTGTTATCAAGTTTCTTATTCTTAACCTTGGTGACATCTAAGTAGCTTGGTGCAAATATACTTTTTAAATTATTTTCTCTCCTAAATACTACCATCGGAAATGATGGGAGTGTTTTCTTCAGGACCGGGTCTAGCTTGAGAGTTTGAAAATGTTTCCTTAAGATTTTAGATATCCCATGTGATGCAGAATTATAGCTTGACACAAATGCTATATTCCCCACTAATTCCTCCTGAAAAATCCCCTTGTCCTTACTCAAATTTTCTTTTCCTTGTTTTGATTTTTTCTGTTTATTTGACTGGTATTGTAACAGATCATTCCTATCTAAGGATTTAGTTTGTTCTAGTGCTGATTCCAGAATTGATTCTGGGTATTTCTTGGCTCTGAAGGAATTCAAGAGAGATTGGGCCTGTGGTTGAAAATCCTCCAGGGAGGAGCAGTCGCGCCGAATTCTGCGCAACTGTCTCTTCGGGATATTAGACAGCCACAGTTTTTTATGATTACTATCATATCCGATGTAATTGTTAGAGTCTACCGGTTTGACAAATGTAGTTGTAGTGACAAGGCCATCTTTAATTGCAATAGAGATATCCAGATAATCAATCTTGGAAGGATCTTGGGTATAGGTGAATGAAAGATTGAATTTATTATTGTTTAGACTAGAAACAAAGTCGCTTACTGATTCCGCCGTTTTTATTTTATTATTTATTAATATTATTTTTTATTTCATATTATTGTTTTTGTTTTTCTGTGGTTAGTTATATGGTTATTTATATTAAATTATTATTAAGTTTCAGTTTATATTTTTAATTTGACAGATTGTACTTATGTATATTATATTTTTCATCCTATAATCATATTTATATATTACTTGTTCTGATACAGAGTATAATATAATACAATATGTATGAAACCGTGGCAGTATTGCTGCCGTTCTTATAGTATTATGGTTATACGTAAATTCAATGTTATATCTGAACTCTGTCCGTGTCCATACCGGCTAATGCACACTTAGTTTGGTAGAGTCATATGAATTTTTAGATATATATATATCTATATGTTTTTTAATAAGAATCTTAATATATTTATATTTATCGCTATATAAAGTGCAAGTAAAGTTTGAATGTGTTGTCAGTATATGCATCAATATTTTTGTTGATTATTTAATTTTCCTATTTAATTTTCTTATTTTTTATTTATTAATAAGAATCTGAGGATTAATATGTTTTTGTCCTGTTGAAAATTTTAAACATTTTAAAAAAAGTAATCATGCAAAACAACAATTCTTGCACAATAGGAATTTTCTATATCGGGTATCGGGAGCATTGGGTAACTTAATACTGTGCAGGGACACAGTATAAATAGCGCTGATTTGTATGCGCATATTCCCTGCCCTTATCCAGAGGGTACTACGCTGAACATCTGTTTTAAACTGTGTCTGACTGTATTATCGGAAAGATTTTCTCCTTAGTGACCAAGACCAAAAATCAAAAATCAAAACAGTTTTACAGGAATTCTTCTAATTAATACGGTGTTGGACTTGAATTCAAATGAGTTTATCTCATACTATCTATCCTATCGTCTAAATCCCTGCAGGGTACACTAGAAGACGATTAGAATGAATATTGGCCAACGAATGATATATATTGTTTAAACATATTGTAATATATGTTTTTATTCAATTTATGCATTTATATTTCTAATTTTTTTGCTTTTATTATTCAATAAATTGTTATTGTATTGAAGGGGCTGTATTGGTTTAATTTGCTCACCACTATACCCTTTTTATCTTTCTATTTTTGATTTGTACAGGGCTGGAAATCCCTGTTTTAGTGGTTAGAGTAAACTTTGAACCAATTTTAGTTATTATATTAATTCATATGTTTAAAAATCTTTTAAATTTTTAATTATTTATACAAGTGTGCAGCTAATACCTCTAAATTCTCTGGAGTCTCCTTTTTCTCCTTCAAATGTTTAATTAGCTTAAATGTCTTACAATAAAAGGATAGCCACAAATGTCTTCAGCTACGGTTGTATATTGCATAGAATAAAGAATCCTCCTTTCTTCTTTCTTGATTCTTGAAATTCACATGAAAAAATGTCCTTTCTTTTTACTTAAGGATTGTTTTATTATTTTTAATTAGGTCTTTATTTTCTGTTACTCTTTTGTCTTAGTTTTGTTACTTACCCAATCTTTTCACAGCAATGAGGCTAGGGAAGAATCCACCATACAAAACTTTATTTTAAAATTGTATAACAGGAATTCATTTAGGTCTAAGTACCACAGGAACACAAAGTGTGGCACTTTAACATTTACCCCTCTATATTAGTAAAACAAAGGTTGTATATGCAACAACACTTTATTTTTTCCCCTTCAGTATTGATTGGTTATTGTTTAGAGACCACTGTGGGTTGCCAGTCCAGGACTACTGGAACCATCGATGTTGCTACTCCTGAAGACTTTGGACCAAATCCAGAGTTTAAAAATAAGAAGAGATCAGATGGAAAGTTACACTTGGGGAAAACCATATTGAATTTCAGGGGGAGTCCAATTATTTTTATTCTCTGCATGCAGGGAGAATACTTTGCTTTTATTACTGAAAACAGATTCTGATTATCTTTACGATTTCAACCTAATTTCCTCTAAATTGTAGATCCTTTGTATTGTTATTAATCTTGGGTCACACTACACAAGAGGAGTCCTGTGCTGATCTGCCTAGGACTGGTTGGTGAACCCTGCACTGGATCCAAACTTACGTAAAAAAGGGCATTTTCCAATCACTACGATTAGAAAAAGTACTTTTTACTAAGTGTGCATGTGTAAGCAATGCATTTCCAGGACAGATTTGGATACAGCATTCAATGAGTATTACTGATGGTGGGATGGTGTGGGAAGCGGTTTTGATATTGTGGAAGTATGTAACTAGTAAAGTCAATGCATGCTGAGTGCCCTCCATACAATCCAGACTTCTGCACTGTGCCCATTTTATGTGATCACGGCATGGAAATTTTAAAGTAGGGTCCTTACCCATATGGAAAGGCTGGATCCAGCAGGGAACCAGTATCAGCAGTCTGGATCTGGTCCTCAGTGCTTAAGGTTCCTACTGTATAGCAGAAACCAGCCATGGCTCTTTGGAATTGGTACTGCTTTAGGATTATTTTATTTATTATTACATAGTGTAATACAGGCAAATTCAAAATGCCAATTGGGACAAAGTCTAAAATTGTGTGGAAAAAATTAAGTCTCATCCAGCCTCCCCAGAATTCCCCATTCATGGGTATCCAGCTCCCAGTATTCCCAGTTCATGTGTTTCCAACCTCCCCAGTAGTTTTCCAAATTTATTTGTGTCCAGCTCCCAGTAATTCCCGGCTCATGTGTCTGCAGCTCCCAAAAATTCCCCATCTTGTGTCTCCAGCTCCAATAATTCCCCATTCATATGTCTCCAGCTCCAATAATTCCCCATTCATATGTCTCCAGCTCCCAGTAATTCCCCATTCATATGTCTCCAGCTCCCAGTAATTCTCCATTCATATGTCTCCAGCTACTAGTGATGCTCCATTCATATGTCTCCAGCTCCCAGTAATTCTACGTTCATATGTCTCCAGCTACTAATAATTCCCCATTCATATGTCTCAAGCTCCCATCATGTGTCTCCGGCTCCAAGTAATTCTCCATTCATATGTCTCCAGCTTCCTGTAATTCCCCATTCATATGTCTCCAGTTTCCGGTAATTCTCCACCGTGTGTCTCCAGCTCTCAGTAATTCCCATTCAGCCTCCCCAGTATATACATTAATCACCTTTGATGTAATACGGGGAAGCAAAAAATATGCGTTTGGGATGCAATTTTGACACATCTGTAGTATCTAGCATTTTTTTACTTAAAAATAGCTGCCACAGGCCACTGAGATCATGTTGCTCAATAGCAAAGGATGGAGAAAGGGAATATCACAGGGCAGATAAAACTCAGAGATTAATTTCAAAGCCTCTCTGATCACTACATGCCATTGACTGTGGTTGCCATGGTAGTCTAGAATTATACATTTTACAGACCCTTTTACATAGAAACATAGAAAGTGACAGCAGATAAGAGCCACATGGCTCATCTAGTCTGCCCATTTGTTTATTCAAAACTATACTGACCCTAGACCCTATTTACCCTTAATTTGG
>WWET01002006.1:65026-76044 GCA_011038615.1 Limnodynastes dumerilii
TTCAAGCCAATAGACACAAACACTATGCCCATAACATCAATCTATCCCAAGTTTAGGTAAAATACCAATTGTAAGCTATACTTACTGTAGTTAGCAGTAGTCCTAGCATGCACTTTCCAGTCTTTCATTTGTCAGAACATGTTTGCAATTTCCAATTTTACAGCTGCTAGAATCGCAGGATACCTATCTCTAACTATCCTGTTATAAGCAAAAATGAGGATCTGGCAATGTGCTGTTTTAACATGCATCATTTTCAGGGTTTTTACAATTCCAGGTGCAAAGCGGCCAATAACCACTAAGGAGTCATATCTATTGGTGCCAGTGAATCTTCGTCTACCCCTACCCTCATCTATTTAAAAATAAAAATAGCCTGTGTTTACTGGTCTGTATGAGAACTACTATCTACGGGCCGGATCCTGGGACTATATACAGGTGAAACTCAAAACATTAGTATATCGTGCAAAAGTTCATGTCTTTCAGTAATTCAGCTTAAAAGGTGAAACTAATATATTATATAGACTCATTACATGCAAAGCGAGATATGTCAAGCCTTTATTTGTATTAACTTTGAGGATTATGGCTTAGAGCCTATGAAAAATCAAAATCTCAAAAAAATAGAATAATGTGACAAGGTTCAATATTGTAGGCTCAAAGTGTCACACTCTAATCAGGAAATTTTTCCAAAACACCTGCAAAGGGTTCCTGAGCCTTTAAATGGTCTCTCAGTCTGGATCAGTAGAATTCACAATCATGACTGCCGACCTGACAGTTGTGCAGAAAACCATCATTGACACCCTCCACAAGGAGGGAAAGCCTCAAAAGGAAATTGCAAAATTTACACAGACACTAATAGAAAGTTAAGTGGAAGGGCATAGTGTGGAAGAAAAAGGTGCACAAGCAGCAGAGATGACCGCAGCCTGGAGAGGATTGTGAGGAAAAGGCCATTCAGAAGTGTGTGGGAGCTGCACATGGAGTGGACTGAAGCAGGAGTTAGTGCGTCAAGAGCCACCACACCCAGATGGATCCTGGACATGGGACATGGATAGGGGCTTTTCTCATTACAGTTTCAGCTGCCAGGTAAGGGTCAGCCTGTTGAAACTAATGTGAAAGAAGCTTGTAGTGCAATCCTGACAGCATGTGGCTGGCAGCTTCTGGATCAGTTTCACTGCCATGGATTTTCCTCCAGCATAATTCCATCAGACTGGCTTTTGGGATTTGTTTAGCCTTGGTGTAGATGAAATGCTCATTAATGAGTGGTAGCTTCAATAGTCCTTGCTTATTGGTTAAGGGAATAAAATCCTATGTAAAGGAACAGTGACCAAACTGTTGGGGAGTTTTGATGTTTGGTCATAATGATAAATTTGAGAGATTAAAACACATTTATTGCAATAAGTTTTAATTTCATGTAGCTATTAAAAAAATGCAAAACATTTGTTCTAACACAACTAAATCAGTACTAGCACAGACAAAACAATTTTGAACTAGTTAAAACACATAGGACCAGTTCCAGAGCCCCCCATAGTTACGCAGCCATTGCGGAGAGTGCACGCACTCCCCGCTGTCGGTGGTAAATCTGGACACTTCTAAGGGTAGTTCTAGTTGCCCTTATCTACCATGCATTCTATTTTGCTGGTGGATATGTGTCTATATTTTTAAGGAAGCTATTGGGGTTAGGACTCACTGTCTTTTACTACATGCATTGTCTCTGAAAAAAGCTTTGAGATTAAAACCGATATTTTGGAATCCCTGGACTCTCAGCATTTTACTTTATAATATTTGTGCTGTTCACTTTGATTCTATATGTATTTGGCCATTTATAAATTTACATGAAGCTATGTGTAAAATAAATATATATTACCAGACACCCTGCAGCCTTTTCCTACCCTGCTGAAACAACCGTGACAGAAGCCCAACACTGGCAGTCCCTATAGTTTCAGCGGGTGAGGTATAAGTGGCCTCAGGACAACCTTCCCTGTGGATAAACTGCATGTTTCTCCGTTGTAAAGGCTTAGTGTCCCCTTAAGATCTGCTGATCGGCTGCAGCAGCCGCTGGAGGCGGGGGAACACAGAAGTTGCAGTCAATCGCTAAATTTAAAAGGGACACTAGCCGCCTTAAGCCACAACTACAGTCAGAAGCTTGTCAGTGCACCCTCTTTGCTGTCATTCTTAAGGGGACACTATGGCTTAATGTTGCAATTATATTGGCAACAGCTGCCGCAGAGAGAGAACATTTACCGGCTTCTGTTTCTAGAAATATCATATGTTATCTGTGTAATTTGCACAGATACCACATGATAATTCTTCTATAGGGATCTTCATTCTCAGGGGCTATGAGGGGGCGCCCTGTATAAATCTGGCTCATGGGCTTCCTCACGGACCGACAAAGAGGATGGACCCTTTGCCTGCCACATATGGAATGTACTTGATTTTTCAAGTTGATTTTGTGATTTTTCTGCAGGAATCACACCACAGAGCAGTAAACACTGCACCACACACAGTAGAAGGTATGACACTGTTACCATAAAAAGTGAGCAAGTTTATTTTACAGGCATTTTACATAACATTTTGGAGTTATAATTTGATGTGAACATTATCATAACAGCCCCAATAAATAATCCACACATTAAATAAGAGTTCCAATCAAAATGTCACATCAAATAATAACTCCAAAAATAATATCCATATTATTGTGGTTATTATTTGATTTGCGCTATTGGGATGATTTGTTTGTGGGAATTATTATTGGGGTTATTATTTAATTATTAATGGGATTATTAGATGTGGGCATTATTGTATGAGTTATTTGACTTGGGTATTATTATTGGCGCTATTATTAAATAATATAGTAAATTGTTAGTGTATGCTCTTAGTGGAGGTCTTCATATAGAGCACTTGACTTCTAACCACTGGTTTATTGAGTTGAAATCTTGCAGATAAAAGTATATTTTTTTATTTTTTACATAGGCAAATTATTGTATTGTTTTAGCTGGGAGACAGAAGAGTAATGTTATACAGCGCCTAATAGCTCACAGTGGACTGGTTCCAGACTTACCATAAGTGGATGTTTTCCAACTTCAGCATTCTTTGAATGCGCATGTTGGTGCACCACTATCTGACTGCATCCACGCATTCTGATATTTTTTGTCCCCGACAGCAGGAGCAAGTGCAAGGGAAAGACAATTAAATTATACAGTGAAGTGTGCCCAATTGACCTTATACAAACCGGAATTATAATAAATCCATCGTTTTAAGTAAGGATGCTTCAGAAATGTTAATGTAGGATTCAGATCAGTTCATTCCATGCAAGCGGAATCATGGTTTTCACACCCATTAAAGGCTGCATCTAGCACTAGAATGCACTGAGCTCCGCAGTGGTGGAGTTCCTGTTACATGGTGCACTGAGTAGTAGTTGAGGATCCAGGCGATAATAGATGTTGCCAAAAGTATAAAAAATATTAACTGTACCCTAATATTTTTTTATTTTTTTTTTACCTATTTTCAATATTTAACACAATTAAGAGATAGTGTTTTAGATTATTACCTAACTTCTCCTTGTAAACATTTTCTTCTATATATCAGATATTACCTAATTATATATAGTTTATGTACAACACAATGTATGTTTAAGCAAGCTCCTTTTGAAAGTTATTTTTCTAGGGGGAGGGGGTATATAATTGCATAAAATGCTCGAATTTTGCATAATTGCATCCCATCTTGCAGTTGGCTTTGCAACTATTTTCCAACACATGTTGCATTGGAAGTGTAGTCTTTTTAAAGAACACTAAATTTTATTTACTGTTTATAGTCACTGTTTGATTTCTAGTTAGTTGTCAATTAAAATGAGTGAATTAAATAAGGACAGCAGAAAATACTGTAATTTAGAGTAAAGTATAATAAGACTCCTAATATTCTTGATTTGAAATTAGTTATGACTACAAGTTTACCACGATGTTATTGTACATACTTTGCAAACAGTCTTATTCTTATGAACTAAACTTAAACATAGTCACATAGTACAAACGTCAACTATAGTGATTTTAACAAGTCTCATTTACACACAACCAGTGACAGATAAGCATGTCAATCACAGATGTACTAAGCTATCACATGACTACACCCACACAAGCTTAGCAATAACCACATTGCTGCACATCATTCAGACATCTGTCAATCTTCCTTCCTACGGTAAACCAAAGCTAGTACGATAGCATAAGTTCACAGAATTCCTATAAAAGTCATAAAAGTCCTTTTTTAAATAAGAAAATACGATTTATTTACATAACGTGATGCAAATAAGATGCAAGTTTAATTACTCTGGGGGAAATCCTTATTACTCTTATAATCAAGTCCCCATATACACGTGTGTTTACAAACAAACCGGCTATATGCTGAATGCCAATGAGGAGGACAAACACATGTCCACGTACACAGACACCGGCACACTGGAAATGACACATAACGGGCACAGATAAAGGAGGGCGGGCCAGCCACGGATACACCTGATGTCACAAGCCCGGACTGTACACGGAACAAGCGCGCACATGCCGTCACCATGCACGCACTCTATACACATGCTGTGCTCACTCTCTAACGCTCCCTTTGCCCCGCCATACCGGCCGTCGGGTCACCAGGGTCCGGCGCGCCCCATGCCCCCTCCTCCACCTCCTCCTGTCACTCTCGGGTTCGCCTGGGATTCTCCACAGTACGGTCCGCCATCCGCCAGTAACGTCACTTCCGGGGATGTGCACGTCAGAGGGAAGGGGTGGGTGGTTAATAGAAGACTTGTTTTCTGAGTAGCTGCTGCTGCTGCAGACAGTACAGAGAGGGATTCACAGGCAGAGTCAGGCCCATGCCATGATAGTACACAGGGCTGTTCAGCAAGCTTTAAACAAAATATTGAATTAAAAAAAAACCTGTCTGACAGGTTATCACAAACAAATGTGACACTTACGAATAAAATAGCTGAAGGCTACAAGGCATAACATGCTGTTTGTGTGCTATAACTCATAGTGGGCTACCATTTGTTCGGGGTTACTCCTGACAGTCTGGTAATTGAGCTTAGTGCCATTCCTGGACTATACAATGTCTAGGAATACTAGTTTTGTCTATTTAAATTTCAGGACAGGGAGTCTGATAGGTGTTGTGTACATAATTCTCTATTATTTTCTCGAAGACAGAACCTCTACCACAACTGTCACCGAAGACATCTGGCTTTTTCTTCCATTGTGCCTCCTGAGTTTCTGTGCCTCCAGGACTGTTCCCATAGCAGGGGTACGGAGTATCACCCCCGAAGAGAAGTCTTTTATGTTTTTATCTGTACATTTTATTTAATTTTATGTCTAAGGGTTCTATTTATAAAGATCATTTTACTGTGGTAAAGCCTGTTTTCATGTGAAAACGGGCTTTATCGCAGGAAAATAAGTATTGCATATTTATAAACCATGTATTGCCATGGAAAACTACAGTTTTTATGGCGATGCCTGTACATATTGCATCATCCTGCCGGCCTGTTCTTTTCAGAGTGGGCCGGCGGTTCATAATATTTACAAAGTCTGGGAGCGGAGTTTTAAACTCCGCTCCTGGTGTAATACTAAAGCTAGCCATAGCTGGCGTTAGGGGTAAGTATTCCAGCGATCTCCCCATATACCACTCTTTTCCTCCCCCTAATAGCTATTATTAGCGGGAGGAAAAAGGGGGGCATGTACGGGGAGACCGCTGGAATACAGCAATGTGTGGAAAGTTAAAAAAAATAGGTTTTTTTTCAAATAAATTTAAACTTAAAAAATAAATAAATACATATAAAAAAAACTAAAATAACTAAAAAGAACTTACCTCTCCGGGAAATGCGTCCGACTGTGAAGATTAAATAAATAATATTATTAATAAATAAATAAATGTATGCATCCAGCCTTTTACTTCCATCCTCTTGTATGTGACCAGTCATCCACTACTGACAATTGTACATTTGTTGTGCCCAGTCTCCATTTGTAACCCTTATATGTGTCCAACCTCCTTTTCTGCCCATTATGTGTATCAGCCTCCTTTTATGAGTTCAGGCTCCTTTTGTGCCCCATATACCAACATCTTTTTTTCTTTATTAAAAACCTAAACTCACATACTTTTTTTTACCTTCTCCCTCTTGCTGACAAGTACTAGATATATGGGAGCCCTTTAGGACCAAATCTATTTAAATGAATAACACTACCTTAGCGTTATTCAATGAAAAAGATTTGGTACTACAGGGCTTAGGGTTCATCTGAATGATGCCGGCCGCATCTGTTATCTGATGCGGCCGGCTTCTGTGTTAGCCATGGTCTGTGTGACTGCGACCCAGGGGAGGGCTGCATGACATAAAGGGGGGCTACCCAACTGGGTGCCCCCCTTTAAGTTATCTAGGTTCGCACCCCATGCCAAAGCACGGCTCGCCCACCCCTAGAAACAGCCCTGCTACTCTCTCAGGAGTCAGGGAGATCTGCCAGTTGCAAACTATTATATAATTTCTATAAGGGTTAGAGAGAGAGGTTCAGCAATGCTGGTTTCGGGCGGTGAATCGGGGAGTAATGTTTACCTGTGTAAGCAATTTCACCTCCTTTTCTTATTCTAGAAAAAATACTAAAAGCCAGGACTCAGTAATACTGATGAGGTGGGCTTTATTGAGGAGGACCAGAGACATAGCCATCTGCTCTTACTTTTATGTCTTGCCATTTCAGAAAGGATTTAAATACCTAACAAACCTCCGTAAAGGAAAGAAAATGCCCCAGCAATACTGCCATTAACTAGTAACAGACTATACCATTCTATCTGTAAAATAAAACGCCGAAACGTCTGTTACACATATTTGCAAATATAATCCACCAGCCACCATTAAGGCCTAATGTTGGGTCTTATATATGTTTTTTTTAATTTGAGAGCTAACTTACCTCAGGAAGCACCTCTTAAAGCCTCTAAAATAGCTGCTGTGGAACTCGCTGCTGCTCCCAGACATGCCCCCAAACAGAATACACAAAATGGAAGTTGCTCAGATCAATTTCTAAATGTATGCAAACATGCACCTGTTTGCATTAACCTATAAATTGATCTGAGCAACTTCTGTATTTTATTTTATAAATAGAATGGTATAGTCTGTTACAGTTTAATGGCAGTATTGCTGTATCATTTTCTTTCCTTTGTTTCTGTTGCTAGCAGATTACCCTATAAATTGATCTGAGTAACTTCCATTTTGTGTAAACCACCATAAATGTCAAATGGAATTACCAACATTGAACGTTTTTGCTAGCACCTTTGAAACAGAAGACTACATCCGAGTAAAACCTCTGAAGTAAAGCAATATAGATTCATTGCATTAACTGCATTGCATCCACAACAACTAAAAGCAAAATAGTTCCCTGACTTATAGGTTTAGCAAAAAATACAGATTTTATGGAAACCAAAAATTTTATAGAAACTGTTGCTGAAAGAAACAACAATTTAATCATAAAATTATTTTAATTTCAAACCCTCCAACTGTACCAATTTAGCAGGCACAGTACCGTTTTTTAATAGCCTTTACCGGCTTCTGATCTGGATTCTGACCCAGCAGTTCCTTCTTCCTATATTCACATTCCAGTCTTGCAGCATCTGATCACTATAGCAGAGCAGAGAAGAAAGACTACTACAGCTTTGCTAAAGTGACAAGACCCTCTCCTGTGTATTTTTAGCTCAATTGCCCCTCCACAGAAACATCCCTCCCCCCAGGTGTACCTAACTTCTATAAAAAATGTTGGTGGATATGTAATTTCACATACATACATAGTATATTAGTGCTCCAAACTAATTCAGGATGGTTTCTGACACATTTATATTTATTCTTATGGGCTGACATAATACTTGTACCCTAAATTTAACATGAGAAGGGAATAAATAAAGTCTCTTAATCACTACCTTGAACAGAGACCGTTTTGCAATAGAATTGGCCATAAAAACGACAATGCAGTAACCACAGCAGTTACCACACATTAATCTTTGTTTCACTTTCTGTTGGGAAAGTGACGTACTACCTTAAAATGTATCTGTTTCTTATACGCTGTGATATTGACTATTGTATAAACAGATTCTTTGAGTATAGTTTTTTTTTTTTTTTAATACCTGACATAAAAAATTTGTGTGCAAGAGTTGCCCCAAGGGAGAAATGCAACAGATAGAACTTACTAGCTCCTACTCAGGTGCCCCCCTGAAAACTTGCATCCTTCTGACCACTGTACAATAAATTCAACATTCTTGTAACCACAATGCAGTTAGAAAGGCCTGCTTGGAAAACAGAAAACACTTGTAACCACAATACAAAAGAATCACAGCCTTGTAAGCCCTTTACTGTTATCTAGTTTGTGTGTGTGTACAGTATATATATCCATCCAATCTCTACCCCTTGCGTGTATTCAGTCTTCCAATATTTCCCCCATGTGTGTTTCCAGCCTACTAGTATTCCCTTTCATGTCTCCAGCACCCCAGTATCCCCATTATGTGTCTCTAACTCCCCCCAGTATCCCTATCATGTGGCTCCAGCCACCACAGTATCCCCATCATATGACTCCAGCACCCCAGTAAGCCCATCATGTGCCTCCAGTCCCCTAGTATCCCCATCATGTGTCTCCAGCCCCCCAGTAACCCCATCATATGCTTCCAGCCCCCCAGTATTCCTATCACATGCCTCCAGCACCCCCAGTAACCTCATCATGTGCCTCCAGTCCCCCAGTATCCCCATCATGTATCTCCAGCCCCCCTAGTAACCCCATCATGTGCCTCCAGCCCCCCAGTATCCCCATCATGTGCCTCCAGTCCCCCAGTATCCCCATCATATGTCTCCAGCCCTCCCAGTAACCCCATCATGTGCCTCCAGCCTCCCCAGTAACCTCATCATGTGCCTCCAGTATCCCCATCATGTGCCTCCAGCCCCCAGTATCCCCATCATGTGTATACAGACCCTCAGTATCCCCATCATGTGCTTCCAGCCCCCCCAGTAACTCCATCATGTGCCTCCAACCCCCCAGTATCCTCATCATGGTGCTCTCTTCTCTCTCTCTCTTCCTCCTTCCTTCCAGCCCTCATACAAGAAGTTCCTGTATGAGCGCTGCAGCTGGTACATAGAGCAGCTGAAAGGAATTTTCCAATCATGTAATGGCCATGGAAGCTCATACAGAAACCTCCTGCATGAGCTGCCAGTCACCAAAGCAGGAGAATGACTGCCCGCGCCTCTCCAGCCTGGCGTTGGCCTGTGCCACATCTTCCGTGGACCGCATTGTGTCGGTCCTGCTCCTATTTGACTAAGTGCAGTAAAAGAGGTCTGTGCTGGTTCTGCCTCTCCTGTAAATATGAAAATCTTCTCTCTGTTTATGTACAAAGGAGTAAAGGGTCCTGCTGTATCATAGGAATGTCCACCAGAGGTGTACTAAGAGTGAGAAGCAAGGTTGTGCAATACAGAGTACAGGAGGGAGTTATTCTTCATAGGAAGAGAAGGAAGAAGAGGACAGCCTTGAAATTATAGGGTAGAAGGAAATATGAGGAAACATGACTTCACTCAAAGGGCAGTGGGTAAGAGTAATAGCCTCCAGTCAGAAGTAATAAAATTTAATACAGTAGAGATGTTTAGACAAACATGGAATAAATATAAGGATAGCCTAAATAAGAACAAAGTCAATAAACATAAACTTTACTTTTAAGTTTTAGCATATGGCAGGAGCCAGGAGCAGTCTGAGAGTGATCACTGCGAAGAGGAGACTTCAGGCACAAATGGAGCACTAGTCCATGATATGTTTAGGGCGCATAGCCCTTTATCAAGTGGTCAACATATTGTTTCATACATTTGCATTCCAAAATGGGTTAGATATAAAATGTCAACAGTCAATATATTGACAAATCAAAATGTTGACAGGTCGAAATGTCGACAGTTGAGTATTTTGTTAGTATTTGTTTGTAACACTTGTAAACATACGGCTTTTGAAAAAATTTCAGAAATGCAGGCGGCTTCTAAAAAAACTTCAGAAATGTAATAATATATATGTAATATATATGTAATAGTAACATAGGGCTGGATCCAGACTTAAGTAAGTGCTTGAAATTAGTTACTCCTCGGCTAAACAATGTTGATTGCAGGGGGAGTCAAGTTAATTGTAGTCTTTGCATGCAGGGATATATCTTTGAATTGCTTACTGCACACAGATACTGACCAGCTTCACTATCACACTGTTATTTAGACTTGGGATAGGAAACATCACCTCTCAACTCTAATACTGTTTGGAGGAGTCAATTGTAGTCTTTGCATGCAGGGATATATCTTTGAATTGCTTACTGCACACAGATACTGACCAGCTTCACTATCACACTGTTATTTAGACTTGGGATAAGAAACATCACCTCACCTCTCTAATACTGTTTCCAACAGATGAAATATGACTCCCCTACATGGTTTAGCAGGAGTAACTAATTTCAAGCACTTACTTAAGTCTGGATCCAGCCCATAATACTGTTGACATAACAACCAGAGACCACAATCTGCACAAAAAACTAACAACATTTAATTTTGATCCTTGAGCATCTTTCTGAATCCACAAATCAAGATTTAACCAATTTTTTTTTTTTTTATGCAGAGCTCTACAGTATATAGACTGTAGAGCCTTTTCCCTAAATACTCCATCCAATTCAGGATCGTTCCATAGGATATGCTAGTGTTTTTTTTAATGTTTTTCTCCACTTATCCTGACAATTAAACTGGGAGATAAAAGGCACTGGTTCAATCAAAAACTTTCTTATTTTTTCCATGTATACCTTATTAACATCATAAAAAATGTCCTTTATATAGATTCTGTAGCCATAACATATGATGGTTACTGCAGTATAAGAATTGGTGTTGATGGGGCTAATATAGGGCCTGATCCAGACTCGTGCACGCTTTCCGTGCGTGCTGGAGTCTGTAATTATGCGAGACAGAGGGGAGTGCACACCCCCTGTCACTCCCCTCTGTCGTGCGGGCTTTATGGCAGCTT
>WWET01002006.1:77724-99182 GCA_011038615.1 Limnodynastes dumerilii
GACACACAGAGGGGCACACTGGATACTGGGTGCTGGATACACATGATGATACAATTAATGACATTTTATTGGTATCTATTTTTATTTTGAAATTTACCAGTAGCTGCTGCATTTCCCACCCTAGGCTTATACTCGAGTCAATAACTTTTCCCAGGTTTTTGTGTCAAAATTAGGTGCCTCGGCTTATATTCGGGTCGGCTTATACTCGAGTATATACGGTACTTTCTCTGAATGAATACTATGCATGCAGTGCAGAAAAGGAAGCAAAATAAGCAAGTCTTTACTTGATATATAAAATTGCACACATATATATAAACATAAAAACATTAAAACATAAATATAAGTAACAAAAAAGTTTCCAAGAAGTAACCATGCCAGGGTCAGTGCTGACAACAGTACAAGCTGGATAGCTGCAATAGTGGACGTCCAGGCAAAGCAATAAAAAGACTGTTGTGTGGAAAGTTCTGTTTCGTACCCCCTGCTGGCATTTAATGCGTTTTGAGGAATACCCTTTTTAAAAAAAAAAAGTAATGCATATGTCCTTAGAGGCAGGTTTTTATGCTCTCCATGATCCCTTAATTAAAGACAGGTGTGGATGATTGGTATCCTAGGTAACAACTTGATTGAAGTCAGTGGTTCATACTTTTTTTAAAAATCTTTTTTTATTTTGTAGATTTTTAGGATGTTTAACAATACAATGCAGAATAAAACAGTCAGTAAACAATATGAGGTTATTACACTGAATACATATGTTGAAACATCTGCTCAGGGGAATGTCTGAGAACAATAACTGTAAACATGGTTGTAAGCCAAATTGAGTCAAAGTATGATTGGGGGGAAGGTTAGAGGGTGGGGTGGGAGGGTAAGGTGAGGAAAGGGAAGGGGTGTACACCATCTATTAAAATACAGTTACAGGAGACCAGGCATTGATTGGTTGGTACTAAAATACCATGGAGACCATGTACCGTGAAACTTGTGTACTGTGTTATTTTGAAGGCTGGTGATATACTCCATGGATGCCACATAATTGACTCTATTAACTATGCAGGCTTGAGTCGGGATTGTACATGATTTCCAATTCCGTGCTATGAGGGTTTTGGCAGCGTTGATGATGTGTGTCATTAACTTTAGGTCCTGTTTGCTAATATCAGGAGGAGGTAGATTAAGCAGGATATGACGGGTCTTTTGGGAAAGATAAATTAGAGATTTGGTGAATTAGTGTTAGAACAAGGTCCCAAAAATGATTAATAAGGGGGCAATCCCACCAGATGTGAAGGAAGGAGCCTGTCATTCTCCCACATCTCCAACAGGTTGCTGAAGTCTGGGGGAACATTCGGTGTAGTGTTTCAGGGACAAGGTACCATCTGGAGTATATTTTTAAATTAGTTTCACGAATGGACACACTGATGGATGCCTTTGCAATCTTTTCCCTTATAGTTTCCCATTCTTCCTCGTCCAAGACATGGTTCAAGTCACCTTCCCAAGCGAATTTGCAGCTAAGGCGATCATTTGAGTCTGACACCAAGACGGAGTTGTATAATGTGGAGATTGTACCTTTTTGTACTACCGTGTTATTACAGAGTCTCAAATGAGGTATTTGCACGTATCCTAGATTTGAGACTGAACAAACCCTTTGATTTGAAGATATCTGAATAACAGGGAATTAGGAAGGTCATGTTGTGCTTGAATTTCAGTAAAAGATGTTGGGGCGGAAGGGCCTAAAATATGTCCAAATCTCTCAAGCTTTATAGCTATCCAAGGGGTGCTAATGCTCTTCTGAGAGCCTTGTGGAAAGAGAGGGTGTTCCCATATAGGTGAGAGCGGAGAAGGGTACGGGCCCAGTTCCAATTTAGTATTGATACGATCCCACAGCTGGAGGGTGAATTGCGTGGTAGGTGTAGAATATGTAGAGACCGGCCTGTTTGAACGCGGCAGCCAGTGGTTCATACTTTGTTCATCAAAGGACCAATCATCCAAAAGGATTTGTTTTTTAAATGTTTAATAGCACACTGTGTGCTGCTCACTGGGTTTAGATGCAACCTTAATAAACACAAAAATTATTAATATATAAAAATTCTAATGTATAAATCAAATAAATGACCGGATTCAGTTTCTAACTAGAAATGCTAGTTAAGACTTTATGCATACTAAACAATCTGACATAACCATAACCAAATATGTGACCAGATATAATGAATGAACTTACTGAACACAAATGTTTTAAATGTAATAGTGCAAAATGCTAGTGATAGTAGATTTCATAGGGTAGTATACATAAACATAAAGGACCGGATTCAGAGGATCCGCTAATACGTACTATTCAGAGGTGTGTGTTTCTTTATAACTAATATCAGCACTACAAGGCATGCTGATGCTTGTAGTACTACAAGCACCAGCATGTCCATGGATGCCAGGGCATGCTGGTTCTTGGAAAACCACAACTGCCAGAATGTCCTTCCATCTGTTTCAAATTGCTTAGGATACAGATGGTAAGGTTGTTTCACAACAATAACTGGTATCAATAGGCGATTGACAAACTATCTGGAGCAGCATGAGGTCCAACAACAATAATTAGATTAAGTTTCAGGTTCCTATAAGAGAGTTTGTGGGGGGGGGGCTTATAAGAGAGTTTTGAGGGGGGAGGGGAAGTGTGGTAAAGGGTAAAGTGTGTGTATGGATGTGGGTGTGTGTGTGTGTGTGTATGTGAACGTAGGATTATTCCAGGCTTTTTACTCTAATGGAGAATTCAGCATTGAACAAATTATGAGAGGGGTGGTTGTAGATATGATAGGGTAAGGCTGGTCTATTTTAAGGAAGGTTGGGTGGATTGTCCAGGATTTGCATAGTTCGGTATTCTAGGCTCTCTTTATATTCCAGCAAGTAGAACCACATTGCTTGAAAACCATGATGTTTGTCCTCGGCTGAGGATATAGGGCCATATGCAGAGCTCCGGCCGCATTGCAATTGTGGCCGGCGTTTTCAGAAAAGTGCTACTGCGTATGCGCAGTCATTTTGTATCGTAATCTACGTTTCTTCTTGCAAAGAAGATTGCGTATACGCGGTCTTAAAGACCACGTTGGTTGTGATAACTGCTCTGACTGTTGTGGTAAGGCGTGAAAATAGGGAATTCTTATATGATTTTAGTGAGTGAGGGGGGGAGGGAGACGAGCCAATACTCACGGGTCAAGGGGATTCCCATCCCAGTTATTTTACGGGTAACGGAGAAGACAGTTTGCCAAAAGGGTTGGATGTGCATGCAGTCCCACCAGATATGGATAAATGTGCCTATTGCGTTAGAGCAACGTCAACACTGGGAGGGAAGTGAAGCGGAAATGTTGTGTAAACGATGGGGGACTATGAACCAACAGGAGAGGATTTTATATTGGGTTTCGATTACGTTTAAACTCATTGGCCCAGAATGGGTAGCTAAGAAAATTCTCTCCCAATCGTCTTTCGTGAGTGGAGTACTGAGGTCCTTTGTCCATGCATTGTAAATGTAGGAAGGGGTAAGGATGTGTCGGAAAGGAGACGGTAGAGTTGAAAGATAATGTGCTCAGGTGGTGAGGAGGCTGAGCACAGGTTTTCAAAGATGGTTTTGGGGCATAGATAATGGGTATTATTAGGACAGGCTAGGAAGAAATGGTTGATCTGGAGGTAGGCCCATTGCTCTTTATTACCAAACCGGAATTGTCGCTGGAGATCGCTGAAGGTGAGTAGAGTCTCCCCTCGCACCAGCTGGTACATCCAAAGCAGGCCTGCATTTGTCCAGGTCGATAGTGAGTGAGAAGAAAGCCCAGGGGGGAAGTGTGGGTTTTGGATTAGCGGGGTAAGGGGAGGACACCGAAGAGATTTTGGAGCGTGTCCTCAGACTCCTCCAACAATCTAGAGTTGGGCCTATTGTGGGGTGAGAGGATCTGGGGAGTTTTTTTTAGCCACGGTAAGATGTGTAAGGGGGTAATTGAAGTAATATTTTCTAATTCGATTCATTGTTTCTGGGGCGATCTCCTGGTCCAGGCCAACACCCTATTAAGTTGAATGGCTCAAAAGGGTTTTTTTTATTTTGCCAAGACCCCCCCTGGATTAAAAGCTTAGAAGACTGGACCCCAGCAGAGCAGTATTTATTTAATTAACTGTAATTTTTTTTTTTTTTTTACATTAGATTGGCTGGCACTATCATTTATTATTTTTTCTATGGGGGTGTTGACATGACGCAGTGGGCCCTGGATGGCAGGGCATGCTGGCACTTTTGGTTCTCTAAGCCCCTGTAGGGGCTATATTATTTATTTTAGTTATAGCGGGATGGTGTAAGCGTAAGCCTGTTGAGCAGCCACCGGACAGCACTGCATGTAATATTTAAATGAGAAAAACACCCCTTTTCTCATTCAAATATTGTGGAACTCCCACTTCCACAGGCACAGTGCAGTCGAAGGCAATCACAGATGGATGGGTACCCTTATTAGCCATCATATATGTATTACCGCCGGGCTGCGTAGGTCTGGATCAGGCCCAAAGAAGCTATCTTACAGTCCTACCGCAAAATAGGTAGTCTCCATCGGTGATCATTTAAGGTTTTGATTTTCCAAAACTTTTCGGTGTCGGTATCTCAGAGGAAGAGGGAATTTGCACCCCTCTCTAAATGCTTATTCGATATCCACGTAAAATTTGTATTGTTATTTCCGGCTAGACTCCGATTGGTTCATGAAGGTCAGACACATGTATTTGAAGATGCGAAAATAGCCCGCAGCTTCATCCAGCAGATGTCGCTTCCAGATGTCCCTCTCTATTGGTCACCCATGACTCACACTTAAAACTTCTTAATCAGTCTATAACTGATATTCAATTTCAAACCCAGCCTGTAGTGCTGCAATATGGTTACATTTCTTTACAAGATGTTCATAGTTTTAGTCATAAGATTGTTATCTTTCTACCCGACTCTACTGGCTAGAGACTTGAAGTTTTATGTTCAGTTGGAATTTTCAAAAATGGAGTTAAATGGCAGCAACTTTGTTAAAATACACTGGTCACCCATTTTTTTTCACTGTATTATGCATATGTTGAGCTTGATAACGGTAATGTTGACAGATCACAAGGGAGCTATCAATGGCCCACAATAAGCTTAAAAGCCTTTGATGAAGGATACTTCTTACTGTATTGTCACCCTGCAATTGGCCAAATTCCTCTTGTTAGATGTCTAGCCAAATGAGACAAACCTCCCACACCACTAGTAACCTGAATATAGTGTCCTGGAACGAAAACGCAAAAGAATCTTAACCCACCTGAAAACGCTTAATCCTAATATAATTTTATTACAGGAAAGCCACCGCCTGTCTTTCACAAACATGACTTTACGTTGCCCATGGGTAGGCAAATGCATTACGGTTTCCTACACCACAAAAAAAAGAGGGGTTGCAATTTTACTACACAAGGACCTTCAATATTCCATCACACACAAAACATTAGACCCTCATGGTAGATTCATAATACTAGACTTCGTGATTGGCTCAGAGCAATTAACTATTGTTAACATATACACGCCAAATTCGCCAAACATAACCTTCTATAGAACCCTCTCGATATTGTTAATGCAAAAAGACAACTCAAATCTGATTCTGGGGGGGGACTTTAACGCTTGTGGCTAGCCCTAAATTAGACCGCTCACAGAGCAGAGACCAAGATATACCTATAAACGGGAACCCTTTCTCGCTTTTCACCCTCAGACATTCCCTGGTGGACCCATGGAGAATTCTTAACCCGAATGAAAAAACTTATACCCATCATTTCAGAGCCAATGACATCTTCTCTAGGATAGACTATTTACTGACATACACTTTCTTATTCTTTAGGATATCATTTATGAGGATTGGAGCTATAATGATTTCTGATCATGCCCCAATCAAACTATCCATTTGCACCTCTATACCTTGTCTGTACATACCCTGGAGGTTTCCTTATATCTATACCAGTTAGAAGATTTCCATGAATACCTCAACGCCAAATGGCTAGAGTACACGGACGACAATATAATTCATTGGGGCGATCCAGTTTTATTTTGGAAAGCGGCTAAAGCGGTCCTGAGAGGCCATGTCATCTCTTATATTGCAAAAAAAAGGAAAGAATATAAAGACAAATATGAAGCTCTTCTAAGCACCATGCAGGAGGCATTAAGCACCCATATGCTTGCCCTTATGACAGATACTGTTGCACACTATACTTCATGCAAACAAGTGCTAGAGAGCTTCTTAAAAGCTCAGGCCCTATCTAAATTGGATTATTGCAAAAACAAATATTACAGATGGGGAAACAAAGCAGGTAAGATCTTAGCCAACTTAACTAAACCATTTAGGAAAAAGAATTACATCTTAGTCCTCCGCAAGGGCTCACCGCCTGTAAGAATCTCAAAAAATACCCTTATTATTCAAGAATGCCAAAAATACTATACTGACCTTTATACCTCCATCCCTGATGACAGACAACTACATTACAAAATATTGGATGAGGCTAAACTTCCAAAACTGACCGAACCACAACAAGAATTTTTGAATGCCCCAATTACAGAGAGGGAGGTGAGGGACACTATCAGCTCCCTTCACAACAATAAGTCGCCAGGCCTCAATGGCCTAACAGCCAAATTTTATAAAATTCTTAGCCCCAATATTACTCTGCCAGGGCCGGCAGAACACAGTAAGCAAGGAAGGGGGACACCAAGCCAGAGGGGCGCTCCCCTCCCCTGCTATCCCCCGCTGCAGTGGTGTCACAATGGGGGTGCGTACCACACCGGGTTTAAGGGTGACGGAGAGAGGAAGCTCCGTCACCGGTCCCCTGCCAGAACCTAGACCTAGATGGATGATTGACACTGACTCAGTCTCC
The DNA here is from genome assembly GCA_011038615.1 of Limnodynastes dumerilii. Classification (NCBI taxonomy): domain Eukaryota; kingdom Metazoa; phylum Chordata; class Amphibia; order Anura; family Limnodynastidae; genus Limnodynastes; species Limnodynastes dumerilii. Next base: position 84,592 of record WWET01002006.1, read on the forward strand.
AAGACCTGCCTCTCCTCCGCAGCACCTCCTCCCTCTCTCATAAATGACGCTAGCGTGAACCCAAGGTTGCGTCAGCGTCATTAATAAGGTAGAAAGCGTGCACCGCGGAGGAGTGAGAGGTGAGAAATGACGGCGACCGGTGTAGAGACTGAGGTAAGTTAGTGTGTGTGTAACAAATCAAAACTGTTTGGGGGAATGCACTAATGAATCAAGACTGTTTGGGGAGGGGGGTGCATGCAATAATGAATCAAGACAGTTTTGGGAGGGGGGGCATCATGCATGGGGGGGGGGGCAACATGCACTAATGAATCAAGACTGTTTGGGAAAGGGGGGCATGGAATAATGAATCAAGACAGTTTTGGGAGGGGGGCATCATGTAATAATGGGGTAGAGCGCAAATTTATTTTTGGCAAGGGGGTGCCAGACATGCTAGCACCGGCCCTGTCTGCTGCTAATGTCACTATTTCAATCATTACACCAAGAATGCACTTCCTATCCACACTTCAATGAGGCACATACTATACTTTTACTAAAGCCAGGAAAAAACCCACAGGATGTCACCTCATATAGACATAACGCTACTCAATCAGGACTATAAACTAGTGGCAAAGATCATGGCCACGCGATTGCAGGTATTTCTCCCTTCCCTTCTCAACCCACACCAATTAGGTTTCACTCATGGCAGATATTCAATAAAGGGGATAAGAACAGCAATAGCCGCAGTAGCCCACATGAGAAAAATGCACAACTCTTCCGAAATTCTCCTAAGCCTTGATGCTAAATTCTCATGGCTCCATTCATATAGGGTATTTGAGGCAAGAGCATTTGGTACTGTCTTTTCTCAGTTTATACAATTCTTATATCTCACACCCATCACACGTCTAACCATAAATGGAGACTTGAGTGAGCCCATTACTATGACATGTGGGACCAAGCAGGGTTGCCCCCTTTCCCCTTTACTTTTTAATTTGGCCTTAGACCCATTATTGCACATTCTTCAAAGTAAAGACATTTTTAAGGGTATCTCCACAGGGAAATATACCACCAAGGTCACTGCTATCGCAGATGACCTGCTACTGTATATAGCAAATCCACAGGAATCGCTGCAATATATCTTATATCACAATTAGACAATTTGGCCTTGTTTCCGGCTTCACTATTAATCTGGATAAATTGATGGCCATGCTGCTAAATTCAAATGTTTTACCCCAGTGGAGCTCCAATTTTCAGATACAATGGGTGAAATCTGCAATGAAATACCTAGGCATGCTAATTCCCAAAAACGTTGAGTCTTTATTCAATTAATATCCATCCTTTGATCAGGTAAGTTACTGCGGAGATGAGAGGCTGGGAGGGATTACCCCTTTCATATTTAGGCAATAAGTGAATCTTATTAAAATGGTTAGCTTTTGAACTTTCGGTGGGCGGTGCACCAAGGTGGCCACATTTTATTTCAGCTCCTGGTGACTTTCCCCAGTTGAGGCCTAAACCTTCCATCTTTTTGCCTCTTTACCCTACCGACTGGTGGAAATTGAATTTCTAACCCTGCTGACCAGTTCGAGGCTGATTTGGTCATTGGGAGCGATGACATTTCCCCGGAGTCTGCCTCTCTATTTGAGGCTCCCTGGACGCGGCGGGCATTTTCCTGTTCTAGGGTATCGGAGCCGCTGGATCTGCCCAGGTGTGCGGATTGGAAGTGGGAACACTGCCTGAGGGAAGCTGGGCAATACTGGAGGGGCCTCTGCTGGACTTGGGCCTGCCTTCGACAGTGGAGAGCAACGACCGCGGAAGACACGGAGCTGCCATCTTGTGGCCCTGAGCTTGCACCCATCGCCATTTTGCTACTGAGTGCCCAGAAGCTCGGTGAGTGGATCACCGAGTGCCTGCCACAATAGCTGCACTGCCGTTGCAGTGAGAGAGAGTGGTCCAGGAGATTGGCAGTCAGGATCCCTGCGGGAGTGGACTACTAAAAGTGCACAACGGCATAGTATATAAAATCTTGTGGCCAATCTACAGCCTAGTGAGGAGTCTGCTAAGTGACAGACCTGTCTGCCATTGGAGGTCCCGTGAAGAAATGTACAGAGAGAGTCTGGGGGCCATCTTTACCCCCCTCTATGGCAGGCAAGTGTGTTGTGTCGTCCTTTGAAAACTTCCTTCAGTGTCTCTCCCTGCTTGTGGCTAGCTAATAGCCCAGAAATAAGTTTGGGGGTAATAATAAATAGTGGTATCATCTATCTCCTGTTTTAATTAGCTGTACCCCTGCACTCGTCATTACACAGCAGCAGCCTTCAGAATTGTGAGGCCAGGCCTGGACCCTCGGGTCTTTAAAAGGACCCTCTAAAGCCCTGAGGCCCCAGCAGGAGTTCTATCCCTCCCTGTCTGCCTGTCACAGACTACAGGTAATTTGGAGCGGGCCTTAGCATACCAAAGGTGTGAATGCCATCTTGACTGCACCTCATCTCTGCCCAGCTGTTTGACGAAGCCCTTACACCTTGTCTAATTGGAAGCGTGTCTAGTGTTGCAGCACGTTATAATTTTCAGCGTCTGAACTCCTCTCCTCCAAGGAGTTAAGGGTGTATTTGTAATAGAGTGAAGGGAGAGCGGAGAAGCCTTGCAGGGTACTTTATCTGACATCAGGGTCTGAATGTTCAATTGATATTGCCATATATATATATATACATATATATCTTGTCTATTGTGTTTCTTTTGTTTTTGTTTTTTTTTTCCTTTTCTTTTCTTTCTCCTCTCTATTCTGCTAAACCTAAGTTTTCCTACTCCTCGCTAGGATCATAGCACTGTATAGGGTGTGGATATTTTTATATTTGAACATAGTTGACTATTCCTACCATTGATATTTGTGTATTGCTGAGGTTATGTGTTTGATCTGAACTCATGGCAATGGTGTCAAAGATGTAGTAATATTTATAGGGAAGGATTGTTTTGAGTGGAACTCTCCTTTATATCGCTAGTCTGTTTTAACAGAGAGTCTGTACTTCTTTGTAACAATTAATGCTTTTGACTGGCTGATCATTAACACCTAATTCCACTTTATTAGCCCAACAGGGCATGGAAAGATATTTTGAAACCCTTATGACCTCAAAAGCAGCTCTCCTGCCTAGAATGGGGAAAACAAATAAAACAGCACCTAAACAGTAACAGCCCCCCTCACCTGTCCGTACCCAGGACGTTGCAGACAACTCACCATCAACTTCTGCTCCCCCTTTGGCCACGGACATGGCTAAAGAGGTGTTTAACTTGTTCATGCCCCACATAGATAAAAAAAAACTGAAGACCTACAGGCACGTATAGACACCACTTTGGTTAAACTAGATGCTCATTCTACCCAAATTGCTACCCTGGAGCAACGCCAAAGTGACTTGGAGGATCAATCTCAGACATTACAATCCACGGTGGGTTGGCATTCAAATTCTATTCAGGTATTGGCTGACAAAATAGACGATTTGGAAAATCGTCACCGCCGCAATGATTTACGTTTTGTCGGCATACCTGAAACTATTAGAAAAAGCAAATAGAAAAAAAGCAAATAGAAAGAGCACATAGATTAGGCCCAGAGAGAGACATCCCCAACACTAGACCATGGGCAGTAATTGCCAAATTTCTCGATTTCAGAACAAAAGAGAAATATCTTTTTTCATATAGAAAACTTCCCCAACCTATCTACCCATCTACCCCAAGGTAGATGAGCACAAAATTTTGTTGTTTCAAGACTTCTCTGTCTCAGTTTCACAAAAGAGAAAAGAGTTTTCTGAAGTATGTTAACTCTTGCACAGGCAAAATAAAAGATTTGCTTTATTATACCCTGCCAAATTACAGGTGATGGAAAATGGTCAAACCTTATTGTTCACCTGCCCGACAGAAGCAAAAAAATTTTTTCTCAATCGACAATCTCCATGTAGGCCGTAAGATAACTTTAAGTATCTACCCAGTATAATAGTGATACCATGTTACAGTTAACTATTCACAGTTCCACTAAACTTTCTCCTTTGATGGAAATTTCCACTCTTATTTTTCTATGTTCAAGATTGGAAGACTTAGAGCTGGTGAGCTTGCGCCTAGGTTAAAAAGGCGTCAGCCACGTCATTATATTCTAATAGATAAGGTTAAAGTAAAAAAATTCCTCAAGTGTACTTGTTATTGGAATAATACAAAGTTGTTTCTCCTTCGATCCATGCTGAAATTTACTAACTTGATAACTCTGCTAAAATTGTATGTATTTCTCTAGCTTCATACTTCCAGTGTTGGGATTGTGGTTGACTTTTGTACTTGTTTAAGCTCGGGGGGTGTGACGAAGTATCCTGAGGACCCACCTTGTGATCAATCGACCTGCTCCACCTCCTGTGAATTGCGGTAAGATGGCTGTGCCAAATAACCCACAATTATCATTAAATCCCACGACGCCAGTCAGGTTACACCTGCTATCGTGGAATGTTGGTGGACTCAATACACCGATAAAAAGGAAAAAAATGATCACACATATTATAAACCTGAATTGGTTTGCAGGAAACCCATTGGAAGGATAATGACCGAAGCACTCTTAGAGCCCCTTGGTTGGGAGAGTGTATTTCAGCTTCCTCGGGTAATAAAACTCGTGGAGTAGCAATACTTTTTTCTAGAAATTTACCATACAGGTTGGCTGAGAGGGTTTTATACCCCTCAGGTCGTTACCTAATAGTGGACATAGAAATTTATCACACCTGGTATACTTTGGTGAATATATATGCCCCTAATACTGATGGTAGGACCTTTTTTCAGCAGGTGTCACAGATTTTAGCTCAGAAGCAAAACTATCCTTTAGTGATTATAGGTGATTATAATATGGTCCAAGACCCAGTTTTGGATAGGTCTCCTCCTGCTCGAAACATCCATAGCCTCAACCTAAATGCAGTCCATCACTTTAACAATACTCATGAAATTTCAGACGTTTGGAGACTCTTACATCAAAATGAAAAAACTTTCACCTTTCACTCTGCGGTGCATAATTCATTCACACATATTAATTATGTCCTTGTGTCAGATTCATTGGTATCTCATGCTTATGAAACTAAGATCCACGATATACTTATCTCGGACCATGCTCCTGTGACCCTCACATTAAATTTACCTAATACCCCTTTGGTTGATCGTAGCTGGTGATTTCCAGCCCACCTATATAATAGAGAGGATTTTAGAGCGTGCTTGATTGGATGGTGGGCTAATTATCTGGATGATAACATGGAACATCTAGATAATCCAGCTCTTTTTTGGGTGGCGTCTAAAGCTATGATTAGGGGTCAAATCATTGGTTATACAGCAAAGCTTAAGCGGGAGTCACAGGCAATGAGTGTTCAAATATGAACTGACATGAGAGAGGCATATGATCAATACACTAGAGCACCGACTATAGACACGTGTCAAGCTTATAAGAGATGTAGACATCTGCTTGAATACTTCTTAACCAGCCAGGCGAAAGTTAATCTAGACTTTATAAAATATAAATATCACAGATCGGGCAATAAAGCGGGTCAATTGCTAGCTACAATGGCTAAGCCTAAGACAGCTAGAAGGTTTATTGCCACAATAGAACACCCGAACACCAAGCATCTATTACATAATACTAACCAAATCCTGGAGCAATTTCAGGAGTTTTATACTGCTCTCTATCAATCTCAAAATATTGATGTTACTTTACAAGATCAGATAATGCAAGAGGCTAAGCTTCCTCGACTCTCTCCTGAGCAAAGAGAGGTCCTGGACTTAGATATAACGGAAGAGGAAATGACATTAGCTTTAGCACTACTACAGCTTCATAAAATGCCAAGCCCAGATGGGTTCCCTGCAGAATACTATAAGATTTTGCAGTCACACATAGGGCCTTATCCAGACCTACGCTGGTGTGCGTAGCATATTTTCGCTGAACGTACCACCGATGCACAGCAATAGGCACTCCCCTTGCTCGTACCTAGTTTATCAGCAACACGCTCGGCAAACTCTACCCTAACTTTTGTGTTCATTCCCGCGCCGTCCGTACGTTCATTGCGTATGAACGACGCTTAGCACGCCCATATTGTACAATTTAAATAGCTCTCTCCGCCTATATTACTTAACTCCAGTGTCCATACAAACTTAATAATATAAACACGCCCCTTCGTCGGTAAATATGCAAAGTATATGGACGCCCGAATCGCCGCTACGAAAATCTATGTTTTACTACCTGAAGTTGTCACCAGGTGCATGCACAGTGCGTTTTTTTTCTGCCGATTTTATGCTTACGATCAGCATTAGCTCGCAAGCTTGCGTTGTTCTGGATCAGGCCCATAGTCCCTACCTTGCATACTTTATATAATGAGATACATAGAAATGGTAGAACATACTCTGAATTTAACGAGGCCTTTACGGTTCTCATTCCCAAGCCAAATAAAGACACCAAGGATATTAAATCCTATTGCCCTATTAGCCTATTGAACACCGATTATAAATTGATGGCTAAAATAATGGCAGCATGCCTGCAGTCAATCTTACCTGACATTCTGACACCGCATCAACTTGGCTTTGTTAAGGGCCAGCATTTGGTGCGGGGAGTTGCGGCCTCGGCTCAAGATCCAGGAACTCAAAATATGCTTCTGAGTTTAGATACTCAGAAAGCATTCGATACAGCTCTGTGGCCGCACTTATTCGCAGTGCTAGAATCTAGAAATTTTGGCTGAGATTTTATATCTCTGATTCTCTACTTTTATACAAATCCTACTACCCGATTGCTAGTTAATGGGAGAAAGAGTACAAAAATTCAAATGTATCGAGGGGCTAGACAGGGCTGTCCATTGTTGCCACTACTTTTCAACTTAGCTATCGACACTCTATTGCGGATTTTGCAATCCTGGTCTTATTTTTAAGGTGTTAGGGTGGGAAGGAAGGAAATAAAAGTAACGGCTTTCGCAAATGATCTGCTATTGTTTATTGCCAATCCTCAACAATACCTTACTGCAATTTTGGATAAAATAGATGACTTTGGGAAAGTCTCAGAATTTTGCATTAATAAACAGAAATCAGTAGCCTTATATCTCCAACCAGCTATGGTCTGTCCAGAGTGGGGACGTTCCATTCTACTACAATGGGAAAGGGAACATATTAGATACCTAGGGATTACCCTGCCCAAGCACCTTTCTGAATTATACACCCTTAACATTAAAAAGGTTATTACAGAACTAACTTGCAAAATAAAAAAAATGGGAACATCTTCAGCTCTCGTACCTGGGACGTACAGCCTTGTTAAAAACGGTATCCTTTCCCAAGGTACTCTACCACCTCCAAACCCTTCCCCTTCTATTAACTAACTCCGATGCTCAGGTCATTAAAGCTCTTTTCAGGAAGTTTATTTGGAATGGCAATAGGCCTAGGATAAGTTTGAGAACGTTACAACAACCTAATGAAAATGGGGGCATTAATTTCCCAAATGTAGTTGACTATGGGTTAGCAGCGAATTTACGCTATCTCAGGGATTGGCTGCAGGACACAGAAATATATACTTGTACAGCTTTGGAAAAGGAGTTTCTAAAAGGGATAGATTTGAAGTTTTTTTTGCATCAATTTGATCAAGAGGTTCCAGTACATATTGTAGAAAATACTTTGTTATGGAACATGCGTAAAGTGTTGCAAATTCTCCTGCGTAGATTTAATTTAAATGCACATGCGTCCATCTTTCTCCCATTTATTAAAAATACTGATTTTCAGCTGGGTACAGCTGCCTACCCCTTCAATACCTGGAGGATAGGAGGCATTAGCTGTGTAGGATATCTTATTAATAGGTCACAAATGAGAGCACTGACCTTTATAGAAGCAGGAGAAAAGTTAGAATCAATAAAGGCATCCCCGTTAGGTTTTATCCAATCTCAACATTATGTACAGATGGTTATCAGTAAATTTTCAGGTGCAGTCTGGGCCAATCAGCTCGATTCTCTACTCTCTCACCACCCTCCTAAATGAAAAGCGATTTCTTCCCATTATCACTTTATTAAAGAAGAACTTGACCATACTAAAATAAAATCTGGACTCTCCCAATGGCTATCCCAGTTCCCTAATCTCACTATGCCAGTCCTCTTGAAGGCACTTAATCAATTGCGGAAATTTTTGCCATCTTCTACGTATCAAGAACTGAGTCTTAATGTTTTTCATAGAGGCTATATCTCATCTCGTAGGCGATTTACAATGAGACTTGGGACCGACAAGAATTGTCCAAAATGCCAAGCAAATGATACAGGAATTTATCATTGCCTTTGGGAGTGTCCAGTGATATGGCATTTTTGGTTAAAGGTGAAACGTCATGCAGAAACAAATTTGATTTCTTTTGTGCCTTTCACACCTGAATGGGCTTTGTTTGGGATCCTGCCCGATAATCAAAGAATTGCCAGGGGTTGTAGGAAATTGGTGTTTATGATAGGGGCAGCAGCTAAGAAAGCAATTCTACAGAATTGGACTAGTGTAAACCAAATTCCATTCTCCTTGTACATAGAGAAATTATTTGTGGCATTTCGTATGGACTGGGTGGAGACCTTGTTGGATAAAGAGAAGAGGATGGAACGCTTTTTTGATACCTGAGACATATATTAGTACGCTCTCGCTAGACATACGGCGTTAGCTTTTTGCAGGTTTTAAGGATACTTCTTGGTATCTAACAAGGGTGATGATGGGAGACCCTCCTATAGATGGAATACTCTAGAGGTTGAAGTGTTCTTCCTCCCCCGGAGCTTGAAACAAACGAACATGTACCATATCAAATGTCGTTGAGTCGATGACAAGACTTACATTCTTATGTGCCTCTATGTTAAATTATAATCTCTAGATAGAATAACTAATTGTTCTCCTTGTCTTTTGTCTATTGTTCTACTTGTCATAACGCTGAGTAAGACTTTCATTCTTTGTGGATTGGAATATATGTGATTTATCTGATTCTTGCAACCGAAACATGTTAATCTGATGTACTGAAATGTTATTGCTACACTTGAGGAAAATAAATAAAATAAAAAAATGGTTAGCTTTCCTAAGCTCTTATATCCTCTCGAAGTGTTACTAATTATGTTAAGGGGGAGGGAAGAAAAACTTTTTGCAAATTTATCTGGCGGCAAAAACCACCCAGGATAGATTTGTTTAAATTAAAGCAATCCACAGGTATGGGGGAAATAAACTTCCCCAATCTGAAGATCTATAGTCAAGCTTGTGTCCTTAGAGTGGTAAGGGATTGGATACATAACACTAACACCTACACTAACAGTGTAATTGATCAGACTTTCCTTTCAAATCATAATCTAATTTTCTTTTGCACATGTCACAGGCTGACATGACGGCTGAAATATTGGGTAACCCATTGTTAATGTCGACCTGGAGCACGTGGAAGGCGTTGGGGAAAAGGAATCGTTTAAATCATAGATGCTCCCTTTTTCAGACTTTCCTACAGAATCCGTTATTTCAAGATGGGGAGGCAACCTTCCCATTTACTCAATGGAAATCTAAAGGTATCAACAATTTACACACACTAATCAATAAACAGACAAAATTTCTTCTTTCCATGGCACAAGTCTTGGAGAAATTTGACTTGCTCGACACAAACAAATTTTATATCCACCAGGCACTACATTATACTAGATGCACATTTGATTCTCTTACCTCAGAGGATTGGCACAATGACCTAGACAATGAGTTAATTAAATTATATTGAAACATTATATAATTCTTAACCTGTGTATTTCAAATATGCAAATAACTTTAACACATGCTTGGTCTGAAGTCCTCCCTGGAATACTCTTGTGGAGTATCATAGGGGTTATCTGTCTCCTAGGCGCAGATTCTTTATTGGGCTGGCGGATACCAGTGAATCTCCCAAGTGTAACTCGCTTGAGGCCTCCCTATACCATTGCCTCTGGGATTGCCCTTTCATTAAAAACTTTTGGAGACAGATACAAATGTATGTCTCCATGTCTCCAATCATCTACTAGATTATGCCCCTTTGACACCGCCTTGGGTGTCCCAGATCAATCACTCAAATTTACTAAAGACAGTAGAAAATTGTTATTGATTATATCTGATGTGGCTAAGAAATGCATATTACAGCAAATGATACAGGCATCCCCACCACCTATGTCAATATTCCATCAAAAGCTTTTCCATGTGTTCCGTTTGAACTGGTTGGAGGCCTCCACACACAAAAAGCAGCACATACAAAAGCTGTTTGGGATATAGGAGAGTTTCATTGAAACACTTCCAGAAAACAATTAAAATGCGCATCCAAAAATGCTTCCAGGACACATATTGGTATGAGCTTCAGGCATATGACAATGATCCACCTATCATCCTAAGAGATACAGATCCATACATAGCATAGCTTTATATTAACTGGCTTACCATGTCTGAAATGCCTGCGTTTGTGTGTGAAGTTGGTTTTACCGGGAGAGACTTAAAGCCTTAAATAGCTGAATTCATGTTGTGTGTTCTTGCCTACTTCAAAATATTGCAAACCAAGTTTAATGTGTGCAAAATTATGTATGATCAATCTGTTATATATCTTGCAATTACATCTGCATAAGTAATTGACCACATGTATACACTGTATTTATGACATGTATCAAATGCTCCAATAAAAAAGTTATAAAAAATCCTATCTAAGGGAATTTGGGAAAGACTTATATGGACTAAAGCGGAATAAAGTGAGTAGATAAATAAAGTGTCTAGGAAATAAGAAAAAGGATTAGTAACGGTGAATAGACTTATAGATCCATATATTTACAGTGTATCCGGAATGTATTCACAGCGCTTCACTTTTTCCACATTTTGTTATGTTATAGCCTTATTCCAAATTGGAATAAATAATTTTTTTCCCCTCAAAATTCTACACACAATAACCCATAATGAAAAAGTGCAAAATGTTTTTTGGAGATTTTTTCAAATGTATTAAAAAGCAAAAACTCAGAAATCACATGTATATAAGTATTCACAGCCTTTGCCATGAAGCTCAAAATTGAGCTCAGGTGCAACCTGTTTCCACTGATCATCCTTGAGATGTTCCTACAGCTTAATTGGAGTACACCTGTGGTAAATTCTGTTGATTGGGCATGATTTGGAAAGGCACACACCTGTCTATATAAGGTCCCACACTTGACAGTACATGTCGGAGCACAAACCAAGCATGAAGTCAAAGGAATTGTCTGTAGACCTCCGAGACAGGATCGAAGCACAAATTTGAGAAAGGGTACAGAAAAATATCTATCTATCCATCATCCATAAATGGAAGAAGTTTGGAACCACCAGGACTCTTCCTAGAGCTGGCCGGCCACCTAAACTGAGCGATCGAGGGAGAAGGGCCCTAGTCAGGGAGGTGATCAAGAACCCGATGGTCACTCTGTCAGAGCTACAGCATTCCTTCAGAAGGACAACCATCTCTGCAGCAATCCACCAATCAGGCCTGTATCGTAGAGTGGCCAGACAGAAGCCACTCCTTAGTAAAAAGCACATGGCAGCCCGCCTGGAGTTTGCTAAAATGCACCTAAAGGACTCTCAGACCATGAGAAACAAAATTCTCTGGTCTGATGAGATAAAGATTGAACTCTTTGGTGTGAATGCCAGGCGTTATGTTTGAAGGAAACCAGACAACCGCTCATCACCAGACCAATACCATCCCAACAGTGAAGCATGGTGGTGACAGCATCATGATGTGGGAAAGATGAATGCAGCAATGTACAGAAACATCGTGTATGAAAACCTTCTCCAGAGCGCTCTTGACCTCAAACTGGAAGACGGTTCATCTTTCTGCAGGACGATGACCCTAAGCACACAGCCAAGATATCAAAGGAGTGGCTTCAGGACAACTCTGTGAATGTCCCTGAGTGGCCCAGCCAGAGCCAAGACTTGAATCTAATTAAACATCTCTGGAGAGATGTGAAAATGGCTGTGCACCGACCCTTCCCATCCAACCTAATGGAGCTTGAGAGGTGCAAGGAGGAATGGGGCCAAAACTGCCCAAAGATAAGTGTGCCAAGTTTGTGGCATCATATACAAAAATACTTGAGGCTGTAATTGCTGCCAAAGGTATTGAGCAAAGGCTGTGAATACTTATGTTCATGTGATTTCTTGTTTTTTTGGTTTTTAATAAATTTGCTAAATTTCCCAAATACTTTTTCACATTGTCATTATGGGGTATTGTGTGTTTTAAGGCACAAAATGAATGTATTCCATTTTGGAATAAGGCTGTAACATAACAAAATGGAAAAAGAGAAGCCCTGTGAATACTTTCTGGTTGCACTGTGTAATACTACCGAAAAGTACATAAAACTAAAAATCTATTTTAAGGAAATAGACAACTAATAATTATGTTGCAGATATGTCCTTATATTTTATTATAGAGAGTCTCATCCATTTACTCTACATCACCTTATATGCCCAGAATGTCTCCTATCCAGGTCCAATCCTGTATTGCTTCCAAGCTCAGACAATATTGGACATACCCAGGTTGGTATGGTTATAGGTGTGATTGATCCTGGTATGTTTAGCCTCTTCTGAAACAAAAAAACTAAATTAGTATATTATAAAACCATTTAATTTCTAAATCTTGGGTTAGTCACTGGAAGTATGGGTCCCTGTAGAGAACAGCCCTATTATAAGCATAACAATCGATCCCTGGAGCACTGAATGGAGCTCCGAAAGGTGAGTTCCCCCAACCTGCTCCCTAACCCAAACCCTAATTCCCCCCCGCACCCTTACCCTAAGCCCCCCCCATAGCCTAACCCTAAATCCCCCCCGCAGCCTGACCCAAAGTTTTCCCCCTACGCCTCCTAACCCTTCCAAAAGTGAATGGGTGAGTATGCGGATTGCATACTCACCCATTCATAAAAAAAATTCTGAGAGGGATCGCATTTTAAATAGGCACAACCGAAAAACAGCTTTTGGCTGGCCCTAATTCACAATGCGAGCCTTCGCAGCGGGGACTCGCAACGGTCACTGGGGATGTAGGGTATTGAAATTAACAATGTATACCATTTCAGTTTTAGCTGTCCTGGTTTCAGAGTCTTGTCTTCACCAGTCAATCTTCACCAGTCTTTTTTTTTTTAACAAAAGAAATTGCATAAATCAGAAATATTCAAATGAGTTTTTCATTAAAATTTGTGGACATTGGGTAAGTTAATGTTCTGAACATGCTCTTTCCATCTAATTTTTAAGAGACATGCTGTGTAGCCAATATACCGAAGTCAATGTTTACATTCTGTTAAATATATACAATGGCAAGTGTGGCATGTTATGAATTCGTAATTTGATGAACTTCTTATTGGCCGGATGTGCATTTTTCTATTTTTTTTAGGGCCCTTTGCACTCTTACAATTAGCACAGTTCCTGTACTTATAAATACCTTTAGCGTTATTAGTGACAAACGTTTTAGATTCCTCAATATGACTTCTAATTAACTAATTTTTTAAATTAGAATCCCTACTATATATAAAGCTGGGTGTTTTGTCAATATGATTGATAAATTCATAGTTGTTTTTTTGGATGTGAAAGTGAGTCTTTATTATATTCTATATTTTAAAAAAGTAATTGTTGTATTGAGATACAACAATATTGAAGAGAATTGTGGTAGACCTTTGATTATCTTTTTCTTATGCTTTAGAAGTGTGTTTCAGTCTATAGCTATTATTAGCTATAGCTATTATTTCTTCCCTCCCCTTACCGTTTCTAGTAGTGCTTTTGAATACCCCCAATATTCCTGAATGTATGTAAAAAGTTTATTTTTCAGAGCTATTCCTCCTAACACTTAGAAATTGCCATCTTGGCACTTACCTAAATAAAATTTGATGAAATTAGAATCAGTTGCATTTACAAAATGGTGTGTTTTCAACTGATTATTTTCTATATAAATTTCTAATTAATTTACTTGTAATGTATAGCTTTCAAAAGTAAGTAATGTTTAGAAGCTAAAACCTGTTAAATTAAGAAAGTCACTAAATATTCTTTGATTGATGTTTGATTTATATCGAGAGCAAGCTCCCGATATTTTAAGGGAGCCAATCAGTTATCTGAAGGCTCCCTATTCTTTAAAGGCGCAGCTGCAGATCTATGTATTATGCTGCTCTGACAGATTTACAGTATACCTTCAAAGCTATCACATTATACATAGATCTGCAGCAGCTGCCATTGCAGGGAGTAGTAGAGACAGAGATCAGCCAAAACCAGCTTTGGCTGAGCTGATGTACCTTCAAACACATTATACATAGATCTGCAGCAGCTGCCATTGCAGGGAGTAGTAGAGACAGAGATCAGCCAAAACCAGCTTTGGCTGAGCTGATGTCTCTACTACTCCCTGCATAATAAATACATATGTGGCACTGGCCCTGGTCTTCCCCCTCTTCTGCTAGGATGATCAGTCCCAGCAGGAGAGGTGTATGGTGTGGGAAATCATCCCCCTGCTTGGATCAATAATCGTCCCAGTGTATGGCCAGCTTTAGACATGAATTAACTGATATTTAACAAACTATTTGCCTATTTGCCTCTTCACCTTTGGAGGAGGCGGCAAATAGCTTTTTTTTTTTTTTTTTTTTAAATATCATTTATTTTTT